>JANHFM010001872.1:297813-314718 GCA_032468115.1 Grayia smithii | reverse complement strand
GTATAAGATGACCCCCAACTTTTCCAGTTAAAATAAAGAGTTTGCCAGCCATGCATCTTGCAAGGTCAGTACCCGGCTTATAAGATGACCCCCCACTTATCTGAAGATTTTAATGGGTTAAAAAGTCGTCTTATACACTGGAATTTACGGTAACTAAACTCTGTTTCATGCTGAATAAACTAAATTATTAATGTATCTTAGATGGAAAATTATCTTTAGATAGATTTTTACTCCAAAGGCATTTTATTAAAATAAATTTGATAAAAATAAAATATCCAATTTAAATTTTAAAAATCCATTTTTTTTTAATCATCAATTTTTATCCACCCTACTTGAAAGCTTGGTAAATTGGTCTACAGGGCTGTCATCCCAGAAGGAAGTCTTCTAAAGATGATGCACAAGAAAGCCTGCAAACGGTTTGCTGCAGACAAGCACACTTAGGACATGGATTCCTGGAACCATGTCCTGTGGTTCGATGAGACCACGATAAACTTATTTGGTTCAGATGGTGTCAAGCATGTGTGGTGGAAACCAGGTGAGAAGTACAAAGACAAGTATGTCTTGCCTACAGTCAAGCATGATGGTGGGAATGACATGGTCTGGGGCTGCATGAGTGCTGCTGGCACTGGGGAGCTACAGTTTGGGAACTGGGAAGCTCATTGAGGGAACCATGAATCCCAACATGTACTCTGACATACTGAAGCAGACCATGATTCCCCTCCATTGAGAGACTGGGCCACAGGGCAGTATTCCAACATGATAACGACCCCAAACACATCTCCAAAATGACTACTGCCTTGCTAAAGAAGCTGAGGGTAAAGGTGATGGACTGGCCAAGCATGTCTCCAGACCTCAACCCAGTGGTGGGTTGCTCCCAGTTTGGCCCAGTTCACGCAATCCAGTAGCGGTGACGTTGTGAGGTCACTGAACCAGTACTCCATGGCCAGGAGCCGGGCCCACCCATGCACCTATATTTACGGTTTTCCGGAAAAAAACTCAAAACAAGTGCTCTGCGCATGCACAGAGTGCTTGTTTCAAGTTTTTTTCCGTGAAAAAAAGTGCGCTTGCGCGAGCGAAGCAAGCACACACACGCTGATCACATGCATAGCGCGTGCAGGAAGAGAACTGGTAGTAAAGGTAAGTAGAACCCACCCCTGCCTCAACTCTACTGAACATCTGTGTAGCATTCTGAAAGAAGGTGGAGATGCGCAAGGTCCACCAGCTCTGTGACGTTGTCATGGAAGAGGACTCCATTGGCAACCTTTCAAGCTCTGGTGAACTCTATGCCCAAGAAGGTTAAGGTAGTGTTGGAAAATAATGGTGGCAACACAAAATATTGACACTTCGGGCCCCATTTGGACATTATCACTTAGGGGTGTACTCACTTTTGTTGCCACCAGTTTAGACATTAATGGCTGTGTGTTGCGTTATTTTGAGGGGACAGCACATTTATACTTATACAAGCTGTATACTCTCTACATTGTAGCCAAGTGTCATTTCTTCAGTGTTGTCACGTGAAAAAATATACTTAAATATTTACAAAATGTGTGTACTCCTATGACGTACTGTATATGCAGTACATTTGAGCACATACCCCTTGCTCCCTCTCTCACTGGGCAGCAGTCACTTACCTAAGTGCTAGCCTGGACTCGCAATTTCCTGCTGGCTTCCCCACTGACTTTCTCTCTGCAAGTTTATTACAAGAAGGTTAAATGATGAAGCTAGCAGGAATTCCAGGGGGGAGGGAGAGAGGAAGGAAGGGAGGGAGGGAGATTTCTGATGTTTTCTGCCATATTCCCACAAGGAAACTCAATGGAGAAACCAGCAGGAAGTTGAAAGTTGTTCAGCTCCCACTGCTTTTTTGCCCACTGAGTCATTCTGTTAAGGAAATATTTCTGAAATGCTTACTCAATAGGTAATCTGGTTTGGTGTTTCCCTAGAAATCTAAAATGAAATGACTTTCAACATAGTATAGTGGAAGTTAATCAGGCCTATAATTCTAACAATTATGGAATCTCCAAAATTCTGCAAATGAAACCGGTCATATTTAAGAAATCTAGAGAAAAACAAAACAGAATTCAGTTACAGGCTAGGGCCGTGATGGCGAACCTATGGCACGCGTGCCACAGGTGGCACATGTAGCCATATTGGTGGACATGTGAGCTCAGCTCTAACGCACTGATTTTCAGGCCTTCTGGGCCCACCTGCAATAGGGAAAGAGGCTGTTTCCTACCTCCGAAGGGCCTGGTGGGGGTGGGGATGGCCCGTTTTTTTGCTCTCCTCATGCTCCAGAGTATTTCTAGGAGTCCCACAGGAAGTTGGCAAACAGTCTGTTTCTGGCCGTGGGGGTGGGGGTGGGGAAGGCTATTTTGGTCCTCCCAAGGCTCCTAGAAAGGCTCTGGAACCTGAGGAGAGCAAAAATGGGCCTTCCCTACCCCTACCAGGCCCTTCGGAGGTAGGAAACAGCCTGTTTCCCTATTGTAGGTGGGCCCAGAAGGCAACTAAAGTTGGCAAATAGGCTGTTGCTGGCTGTTGCCAGAAGTTGGTAAATAGGCTGTTTTCAGCCTCCGGGGGGCCTCTGGAGGGTTGGGGAAGACTGTTTTCACTCCCCACCAGGCTCCTAGAAAGGCTCTGAAGCCTGATGAGAGCAAAAAATGGGCCTATCATGCCCACTATGCCAAAAGTGGTGGTGGGGGAGAGCGCACGGGTGTGTGTTGCGGGGGGTGCATAGAATTATGGGTGTAGGCACACACGCAACCCCTCCCATTCCTCCTGTTTTTAGCACGTGATGGCAAAAAGGTTTGCCATCACTGGGCTAGGGGAACATGCTTCTTCTCAAATGTTCTTGAATAGCGAAAATTCACATAGTATTCTGTAATGCTGCTTTTCAGTCAACTCTTCCAAATGCCAGTATGTATGATACCCTGTTGTGCAGCTGCAGTGCAATGCCTTTGAGAGAATATCTTTTGTACTTTATTTTATTTTTTACAGAGGCTTCCCAATTTGAAATGAAATGATAAGATAGATTGACAAAGGACCTAATATATTATAAAACATGTAATTAGTTCTTTTTCCGGCACGCTGCTGCAAGAGTTCAAGTAGTAGTGGGTAATAACTTAAGTTGATTGGCCAGAAGACTGAGTTGAATTTTCTTAAAAGCTCCTCCTCTTCCTCTAGAAGTCCACTTGTTAACTCAGTCTTGGCTCAGAGAAGACCTATTTCCCTTACTTGAACTCTTACAGCATTTATTCATTATTGGTATTTATTTTTTCTTCTTTTTCCTCCCTCATTGGGAGCTGTGCTCTCCTCTGTTTTCACATGCTTTTGGAGCTCCGCGTCTGCAAAGACTGCAAAAAGCTCAAGCGCGCCTTCTAAAATGCCAGGAGGAACATATTGGCCGAAAAACAGCTGATAGGGACTGTCACGATCAATAACGAGCCGGCAAGCCTCCAAAAACGGAAAAAAACACCATTTGGGAGGCTTTTAAAAGGAAAGAGAGCAGGCTAGATAGCCTGGGCCATTAAATTGGCGGCTGCCACGTCCTTTTTTAACAGGACATCATTGATGGCTCTGACAGCTAAAGGCTAGAATTCCTCCCGAGGATTTGTGTTTACATCAGGATCTCTGCAAGATAATATCTGCGACAGAATATTCCGCCGATGTGACCCTCAATTCCGCCAAGTTTGCATCTAGAGCCCTTGCTTCAAATGTCATGTCTCGCCCTCTCATTTGGCTTCGCCACTGGCAATCGGACATGAAGTCAAAGGGACAGCTGGCAGCACTTCCCTTCTCAGGCGGAGCATTATTTGGCGAGGCTCTTGATCCTCTACTTGTTGAAGGATGGGACAAATGTAAGACCCTTCCCGCCTGCCCTCGTAGGCAGGACCGTCATTTTTTCTCTTCCTACAGGAGGCAGTCCTTTTGATCTCGGAACTACGGCCCCTCCTACCCATCCCAATCTAGAGGTTTTCCATCCACAGATCGACCCTCGGACCGGCAAGGATTTCGTGACAGGGGCAGACCTACCCGGAACAAATGTTCCTTTCGAGGTTCCGGTTCCCGCCCCTATCGCAGGTCCAAGTGACTACCACGATTCGGGGCCCATAGGAGAAAGCTCGCCAGGTTCGCTTCCTAATGGCGGGCCGCGTCCACAGATGCCTGGGCCATACAGATGGTATCCATGGGCTTCTCCATCGAGTTTGATGCTCCACCTCCACATCGTTTCATTCCTGGCTCCAGGATTACCAACCCCGCAAAACAGGCCCTGATGGAAGCAGAAATCGAACATCTTCTCGCGATCAATGCCATAGAACCGGTTCCACTACCACACCAAGGAACCGGGTTCTACTCCATTCTTTTCCTGGTCCCCAAGAAATCGGGAGGAACCAGAGCCATTCTGGATTTAAAGAAGTTGAACGCCTATGTGACATATTGGCAATGCAGTCCTTGCACAGTATTCTAGCAAGTGTAAGGCAAGGAGATCTCCTGGCATCCATAGATCTTCGGGAGGCTTATCTTCATGTTCCCGTTCGCCCCTCCCACAGATGGTTCCTTCGTTTTTGTCACGGAAACAAGCACTACCAGTACCGGGCCCTCCCCTTCGGCCTGTCATCGGCCCCGCGAACTTTCACCAAACTGATGGACGTGGTAGTGGCACATCTGCGAGCAGTTCCTGTCAGAACGCAATTCTATCTGGACGACATTCTTATCCAGTTGTCCAGCTGGACACAGGCCCCAAAAGACATCCGCCTCACCATCGCCTACAGGCCTTTGGGTTCATGGTGAACCTCGAAAAGAGTCAGCTGCAGCCATCAATGATCCTGGAACATTTAGGAGCTTGCATCAACACGCAGCTCTGCCAGGTATTTCTTTCCCGGGAGCGCATTGACAATATCAGGTCGACGGCGTTGCGCATGACTTCCCGCAAATGGGTTCCCACCTTGCTCCTGTCAAAGCTACTGGGGATGATGATTTCTTGTCTCGGCATAGTTCCCTGGGCCTCTCTTCATTCAAGGCCTCTCCAATGGTTCCTTCTTCCGAGCCAGAGAGCGGGTACCAGCAACTCCAACCGACGGCTCACAGTCCCTCCAGGAGTCCTGTCATCCCTCAGATGGTGGCAATCCAAGGCAATAGACAAGGGCTGTCTCTTCAAGGAATTGGAACACCTGGTGCTTACACAGATGCCAGTCTCCACGGTTGGGGTGCCCACCTCCTATCTCTGGTAGCCCAGGGATGGTGGACTTGTTTGGATCTCACACACGACATAAACTGGCTGGAGTTGAGAGCAGTCCATCTGGCTCTCCGCCAGTTTCACCCCCATCTGACAGGTCGCCATGTCCTCCTGATGAACAATGTGATGACCAAGACCCATGTCAACTGCCAGGGGGGCACAAGATCAAGAATTCTCATGTGAGAGGTGAGGTCCCTTTGTCAGTGGGCCGAGAAGCACCTCCTTTCCATTCGAGCAGAGCACATATCCAGAGTGTCAAACACCCAGGCAGATTGGCTCAGCAGGGAGACCATAGACAACACGGAATGGCAACTTCTCCCCTCCCTCTTCCGTCAAGTGATCTCAATGTTCGGGCTCCCTCAGGTGGATCTCTTTGCCAGCCCGTCCAACACTCAACTTCGGAGGTTCTACACCTATTATCTGGCCCCGGGAGTGGAGGGCGTCGATGCACTGAGGAGTCCCTGGCCCTTGGGCCTTCTCTACGCGTTTCCTCCAATCCCCCTGATACCCTGTGTCATTTGGAAGGTTCTGGAGGAGCGTGCGGAAGTCATCCTTATTGCACCGTATTGGCCCCGCCGGGTTTGGTTCGTGGACCTCAAGTCCCTATCTGTGGCTGCTCACTGGAGAATCTCTGCAGACAGGATCACCTTGTGCCAGGGAGCCATTCTCCACCCAGATCCTCAGTGGCTACACCTAATCATGTGGCACTTAAATGGGAGATCTTGACCAAGGAAGGGTACCATCCCGAGGGCATTGACATCATGCTAGTAGCCAGGAGGCCGTCTACCACTCGAATTTATGAGGCCACATGGGCAGCCTTCTGTTCCTGGTGTACCTCCTCCAACATTCTGCTTGCATCAGCTTTGGTATAACAAATTGTCGCCTTCCTTTGCACGGGCCTGAAAAAAGGTCTGGCCATAAACACTCTCAAGCGACAGCTTGCTGCCCTGGCTACGGTTATCCCTTGTATCGGATTCATCTCCATTTCACACCACCCGAGAGTATGTGACTTCCTGAGGGGCTTACAACATCCATCCTACCGTAGTACATCGTTTTCCCTCTTGGGATCTCCATACTGTACTGCGATCTCTCACGCTCCCTCCCTTTGAACCTCTTACGAAGGCTACTCTCAAGCTACTTACATTTAAGGTCGCTTTCCTTGTTGCCATCACGTCTGCCAGATGCATTTAGGAACTAGGTGCCCTCTCAGTTTGGCAGGACCTTTGTACATTTCATCCAGACAGGGTCATTCTAAGATTAGACCCTACCTTTCTCCCGAAGGTAAATTCGGTTTTCCACAGATCTCAGGAATTGGGTACTACCGGATTTTTGCCCCCGTCCAGTTCGTGAGTCTGAGAAATGGTGGCATACATTGGACGTCTGTAGAGCACTTTGGTTACATCCAGCGCACGGCATCTTTTCGTTGCACCGAGGCTCTTTTTGTCTCGTTCCAACCGAGGTCCCTTGGCTCCAAGGTTTCACCATCCACCATTGGCCGTTTGTTAAAAGTTTGCATCGCATTCGCTTATGATCTCCAGAAGCAGCCGTATCACCGCACATTCCACCAGGGCTGCTGCTACATCTGCTGCCTGGGCGTCCCAGGCATCCATCCTCAAAATCTTTCAGGCCGCTACCTGGTCCTCTCCTTCTATCTTTGTTCGAAACTACAAGATCGACAAATTCGCCTCGGCTGAGGCTGCATTCGGCAGATGTGTTTTGCAGCACATCATTCCTGCTACTGACTCTGCGACTGTGCCTGAATCCCGCCCTAGGGATATGTAGCTTGGGTATATCCCACTACTTGAACTCTTGCAGCAGCACGCCGGAAAACGAATGTTGGACTCACCTGAATGTTATTTTTCGGCACGCTGGAAAAGAGTTCAACCCCACCCTTTGGATGACTTGTGGCCCAGTCGCCTCGTTTGTTTTCTTACTATTTTGCAGACTGCGGTTCTCTTCAACCAGAATATCGTTAACAAGTGGACTGCTACAGGAAGAGGAGGAGCTTTTAAGAAAATTCTACTCAGTCTTCTGGCCAATCAACTGAAGTTATTACCCACTACTTGAACTCTTTTGCAGCCCGCCGAAAAACAACGTTCAGGTGAGTCCAACGTTCGTTCTTGCAACCGCTTTTCCTCTGTTTTAGCTTCCAGCCCCCTAATCATCTTTATTGCTCTTCTCTGAACTCTTTCTAGAGTCTAAACATCTTTTTTATATTGTAACAACCAAAACTGGATGCTGTATTCCAAGTGTGGTCTTACCAAGACCTTATAAAGTGGTACTAACATTTCACATGATCTTGATTCTATCCTTCTGTTAATGCAGCCTAGAACCGTATTGTTTTTTGGGTAGCTGGAGCATACTGCTGGCTCATATTGAAGTGGTTATCTAGTAGGACTTCTAGTTCTCTCTCACAGTTAACTGATGTTGAACCAGGTTCTACCTATTGTATACCTGTGCATTTGTTTTTTCTTGCCTAAGTGTTAAAACTTACTTTTTTTACCGTTTTGTTAGATAGGATCCAATGTTAAGTCTATCAAGATTGTTCTGTTTCTTGAGCCTATAGTCTGGGTATTGGCTATTCCTGCCAGCTTGATCATCTGCAAATTAAATGAGTTCCCCATCTATTCCCTCATCCAAAATCATTTATAAAGATGTTAAATAGTACTGGGCTAAGAGAACTTTGGGGTACCCCAATGCATATTTCCCTCCCTGTAGATGTAGCTCCATTAAGGACTACATGATGAGTGTGGTTGGTCAGCTAGTTACAAATCCATCTGGTGGTGATGCTATCTATCCCACATTTTTCTAACTTACCAAGAACTAGGTCCACTTTGTCAAATATAGCAATAGCAATAGCACTTAGATTATATACTGCTTCACAATGCTTTATAACCATCTCTAAATTTACAGAATTAGCATATTGCCCCCAACAATTTAGGTCCTCATTTTACCCACATTGGAAGGATGGACGGCTAAGTCAAACTTGAGCCAGTGAGATTTGAACTGCCAAATTGTAGTCAGCTGGCAGTTAAAAGTAGCCTGCAGTAGTGCACTCTAACCACTGAATCATCATGGCTCATCTTACTGAAATATCTTACTGAAATCCAAGTATACTACGTACATAGCATTTCGCTGGTCCAATAATTTAGTCACTTTGTCAAAGAATGAAATAAGATTTGTTTGGCATGATCTGTTTTTGACAAACACAAATGCAGGGGTGGGTTCTACTTACCTTCACCACCGGTTCTCTTCATGCACGTGCTTTGTGTGTGATCGCCGCACGCATGATCGCTTCACTCGCATGTGCGCTGAACGGGCGCTCTGCGCATGCACGCTACAGTATTTACCAGCTGTAGTGCAACTTAGAGGGGGAAAAAAAGCCCTCTGCGCATGCTCAGAGCACTTAAGCCTGGCTGCTGGACACTTTTTAGTTGATTGCTACTCAGAAAAAAAGAAGAAAAATACGGTATGGGGGAAAAAAATGCGGGCAGGTGGGCCCAGCTCCTGGCTGTGGAGAACCGGTTTGGTGACATCACACCGGATCGCGCGAACCGGGCCGAACTGGGAGCAACCTACCACTGCCATGTTGGCTTCTGGTTATAACATTATTTGCTTCTAGATGTTTGCAGATTTGTGGCTTGATTATCTTTTCCAGAATCTTCCCATGTATTGAAATCATGTTGACTGGGATCTGTAGTTTCCTGATCCATTTTCCTTTTTTGAAAAGTAACTACGTCAGCTCTTTCCCAATCTTTTGGTAGTTCTCTGGTGCTCCAGGATCTTTGAAAGGTTCAGTGGGTTCAAGATCATGTATGCTAGTTCCTTCAGAGCTGGAATGTAATCCTTCTGGTCCTGGTGATTTGAACTCATCTAGGGTAGACAGGTGTTGTCTTACCATTTTCCTGCCTATTTTAACTGGTATTTCTAGTCTTTCTTTTACAATTCTGCTTTTGATAGGTTGGGCATTTTTTTCCCTTTTGTGTGAAAAAGATGCAAATAATGAATTAAGCAGCTCTGCTTTCTCCTTGCTACCCATCACTTCCTTGTCATCTTCTCCCTTTAGGGGACCAATTGTTTCCTTGACTTTTTTCTTGTTTTTTACTTGCTGAAAGAAATTTTTAAAAATTATTTGTCATTTGTCACAAGTTTTAGTTCATTCTGAGACTTAGCTTTCTTGACTTCAACTTCAGGCTATATGGTAGTATTCTGCCTTAATTATGTGTCTCTTTCCATTTTTTTATACTAATCCTTTTTGTCTTTCAGTTGATCAGAGAGAGTTCTTTGTACAACCATGATGGTTTATTCTTGGATTTCTTGTTTTTCTTTTTCAGTAGTATTGTGATGACTTGGTTTTTATAATCTCAGTTTTCAGAGTTTTCCAAGAAAATTGCCTGTTTTCCAGAGTTTCCTAGCTTGATTTGCCTTGTTACCACTCAGTTTTCTAAGTCTGTCTCTGTCTCTGTCTGTCTCTCTGTCTCTCTCTCCCTCCCTCTCTCTCTCTCTCTCTCTCACACACACACACACATCATTGCACTGCAGGTGTTCATGTGCAATGTGATCAGTTTCTGTAGCTTAAGTCAGCTATTTTGTGAGGCAGTATCTTCACTCAATGTTAGCATAAGCCATGTCCTCCTGACCTCAGTCTTTACAAAGCTCTATGGCAAGAGTTCTTCAGACTACAAGCCATGATCCCATATGAGGTGTTAAGCAACTTAGGGAGGATTCACAATGTTTTTTAAAGGTTGAGAAGGCTGGCACAGGCAAATTAGGAGCACAGTCAAAACTTGTTCCTATTCTGCCTTGGCCTGCCCATCCAGAATTTGCACAGGTAAGGTGAGAAGCAAATGCAGCAGGAGTTTTGAGGACTTTCCCACTTTGCCTTTAGCAGGCAATGCATGCAACAATGTCTGAGATAAAGTGAAACTTGTGGATACAGCAATCTGTCAAGATCATCTGCCAGTCAAGAAAGTTTTACTTATTTACTTATTTATTTACCTGAACTTTAGTTTTGGTCACAAAACTAGCTGCCTGTATTCATTTATCATTTTAGCGGTTTGCATTATTGCAGCATTTGGGAACTTTCACTATTATGGGGTTCTGTGTTTTTGACTTAATTTAAAAACTAGAGTAAAATGGTCTTAAAGGTTGCAATCCACTGCTTATTTACTGATTGAATTTAATTCTTAACAGGTATGCATAGCTTTATATTAATAGATGGTAGTCTTAGCCATGCTTATTTGTGTTGCATAATTGCTGAATTTCACTCTGTTATTAGCAGTTGAGGTAAAAGTGTTACAGGTAGTCCTCAATTTATAACCACAATTGGGATCCAGATTGCCATTGCTAAGCAAGTCAGTTGTTAACTGAGTTGTGCCCGATTTTATGACTTTTTTGCCACAGTTGAGCAAATCACTGCAGTTGTTAAACGAATCATGTGGTCATTAAGTGAATCTGGTTTCCCCCATTGACTTTGCTTGTTGGAAGTTGCCTGGGGATGTCACAAATGGAGATCACATGACCCTGGTTTTCTGCAACTGTCATAAATACATATGTGCTGCCAAGCCCCCAAAGATTGACACCTGACTGTGGGGTTGCTACAAGTTATAAGTGTGAAGATTGGTTGTAAATCAGTTTTTTCAGTGCCATTCTAACTTTGAATGGTGACTTAATGAATAGTTGTAAGCAGGGACTACCTGTACAGGATTATTAGATCGTTAATGGGAAGCACTTAAAGACATAATATGTTACAGAACTCCTAAATAGTAGTATTAAGTTTTATAAGGATCAAATTGCCTGGCCATTTGAAAACCATGTTACAGGCAGTAAATCAGGTTCTGTATCAAATAGTAAAAATGTCTTTAGAAGTCGCTGAGTTAAATGGGTGTGAGATGTGTACATAGATTGGAGAATAAATATAAATCCAGTTTCAGACTCCTTGATGCACAAAAACATTTTCCATACATCTAGCCAGAACATTGGCACAAGAATAAATGAAGGAATGAGAACAAAGAAGAATGCCAGCATATGGAAGAGAACACGTACTGTATCCAGTGTGATCTAATCTTTAAGGTCATCTCTGCCATTCAACATTTTTTTCTGAACATCCTCAGGAGAATGGTAGAGAAAGATCATGTGGGATTCTGATTAACTAAAAAGTTTATGAATTGGACCTCCTGGTCTACATTCTCAGGATTAAGAAGAAGATTATTTCTGAAGCAGTATACAGTATTATGGACAAAGCAAGGCAATCTGATTATAGATGGTCTTTTAATCATCTTTCTCCTTTACATATAAATGATTACTTGCTCAGTATCTTATACAACTAATAGTTCCAGCTCACAGAAAAATATTTTCTTTGTCTTGCTTTGCTTTGTTTTTTTCTTCAGCTCCACAAGAGGAAATCTCTCAGGAAATTTATGCCCCTGTGACAATGGGCAGATAGAAACAATGGGACTACATACTTTTCTTTTACAGTTTTATGGTGGTCTATGTCATTTTTATTTGCTGTCACAGAACTTGTTTATCTTTTTGTTTTTTAATCGGTCAGTGACTATAATCAAGTTTACTTCTATTTCTATTATTAGTAGTAATAGTAGTAGTGATATATGTAGTGCTGTTTGAATGCCATGGTCACTCAGTCCAATTATATATTTTTTATACTTTTAATTACACTGATAGTAATTATTTTATAAAATGGAGTGTTGCAAAGTTCTATGCAGCACCATGTAATTTAGGGCATGGTAGATACATTACTAATTCCTTTGTAGGTATATATAGCTTTGGTGAACTTGCATCTGTTATTAAAACAGTGTTCTTTATTTGTAATTGATAATTATAAGTTTTATTTTAAATAGTTCTTTTATTAATTGAATTTTTGCTTTTATATAGCATTCTAATGTTGTAGATTGCATTTTATTTCCAATTGCTGTGGGAATTATACTAGTCAAAACACATATTATTTGTTTGATTACTGTATCATATATAATATAATTATGCATATAATTATATAATCATTATACACACATAAATTGACTCAGACCACCATAGCTATGTATGTTTAGATATGTGGACTACCAAATGTCTTGCTAATCACTGAAGATTGGTTGGCATCTTCAGTCTGAAATAGTTGCAATTCTGTTCAAGACATCTAAATACTTTTAGATGTCTGGAATTTTCAAGTATTTTAATTAGAAAATTGTCATTAGCTCATTTTATATAGTATTTTTTTGAATAAGAAGCATTGGCCATCATTTGGCATGTTATTGAATCATAGACTAATCATTAAAGAAACTTAATCCTCCATGAGACAACTCAAGATATGAAGGCAGCTGCTTTTCCATTGCTTGGGGTCTTCTTTAGGAAAACAAAGGCATTGCTTAGCATGTAAATACATTGTCATATATCATGTTGTGTAATAATTAAAAATAAAAGTACAGAGGTTTTGGCAGTTTTTATATGTGATCCTGTCATACTGCATTGAGATAACTAAATGAAATGCTTTTTTCTCTAGCTCCTGTTCTAGCTGTGTGAAATTGGTCAATTAATAGGATTTCATTGTTTCATAGGAACAGCAACAGATTCTTCAGTATATTTTTCTAATTGACAAACTCATGTGAAGTTTTATAGAACTTAGAGGTTACAGAGAAATAAGAACTTTTAAGATTAATGCACAAAGCATTATAAATTATGGCAATTTTAAAAAAGAAAATCTTGTCTGATCAGAGCAATAAAAATAATAGGCTTCTCTGATTACTGTTCCACTACCTGCCCACATTATCCCCTTCTTTCCATGTTATTGTTATTGTGATAATTAAAGACCTCTTGTCAGGAAAATGTTGCTTCCTTGCACATAAATTCTTCCAGAAACATTCTAGATGGCAACATCAGCCAGAAGGTCCACCAAGGGCTGGATGTGATAATTTGCCAGGTATTTCATGTATAAAATCATCCATATTTTGTTCCAGGTTAGGTGCCAGATAAATGAAAGATATAATAGAGGCAATATTTGATATTATCTCGGAGATTTTTGAGTCTATAGATTATGTCAGTGAATAGAGCCCTTTGGAATGTGAGATCTACTTATGAACTTAATCTTTGTACCACCAGGCTAGTTAAAGTTTGGGGGGGGGGGAGCAGGGAGCTGACTAAAACTTTATTCTAATTGTAATCAACTCATTGAGGGAGGGAGACAATCCAGTTGTTGTGAAAGACATGCTGCTCTGTGCTGCTCCTCAAATTGCTTGCTCTAAATTCAACAATATTTAACAGTTGTAGTTCTATATTTAACCTGTATTGATACATTATATGTATTTCACTTTGAATTAGTACCAGTATCTGTTTTTCATGTTCTTTTGCCTAAAGCATTTTGTAGAAATATGTAGCATTTGAAGAAGTTCAAAATTCTCTGTTGTGGCTGGAGACATCAGCCAGAATGGGTAGAGCTCGCCTATCAGCATAAGGACCGAGCCTATCAATCATTTATTTTTGCTTAATCCCGCCTCCTGACCAGGGAATCCCCAGTCTCGGCTCGGTCCTTCGGCTAGATAGGCGTGTTCGTCCCTCTCTGTTTAAGGTTTGGCTTTAGCTGTTGGTTTGGACTAATTCTTAGTCCAATTGTGGCTAGGTTTCTTGGAATTTCTTTAAGATTTCCTTTAACTTTCCTCCCTTTCCTTGTTGTTATAGTCCCTTTCTGTTGGATACCTTTTAATTAATTTTTAAGGTTATTCCTTCCTCGCCCCTCCCCGCCCTCCGTTTAAATTTGAGTTGCTTTTTTGGTGCTTGGGGGGCTTAATTTTATTTGGGGGAAATTCCCTTTGTTAGCCTGGGAGGCTGCAGGGTTCTTTCTGCAGCCTGCCGCTGTTTGCTTTTGCCACCCTTTTTCCTGGTTAATAGAGTTGGGCAGACGGCTTTAAGGGTTTTTATTGCCGTCCGCCATTTTGTTTGGGTTTTTTCCCGCCCTTTGCAGCCGCAGCATTTCTGGCTCTGTTTGCGGCTCCGATCCCCAGCTGATCGGGGGGATCATTAAGTTCAAAAAAAATAATAAGAATAAGAATAATAAAAAGAAAAAGAAAAGAAGAAAAGAAGAGGACTTTTAAGGAATTAGAGGCAGAAAATAAAGTTTCTATGTTGGTGCAAGTAAATCATTAATTAAATAAATAAATTAATTAATTAATTAATTAATTAATTAATTAATTTGAAAAAAAGAAAAAAGGGGACAAAGAGACCATTGTATAAGAGGGAGAGATAGAGGAAGGAACAAATTCTAGTTGGAGCAAAGAAAGCTGACTTACTCTTGCTATTCCTGGAGCAGTTTTTCAGACTTGAAAAGGTCTGAATAACCTAACTGAGGTTTTATATTAATTTGCTCCCTGAGCCCAGGGCCTTCCAGAAGCCAATTCCTTATTTTCACTGATTGGTTGGCTGTATAGCGATCTACCCCAAGGGGGGATTGTTGGGCTGTATAAGCGTCACCCATTCGTGGGCCGCTTTTGGTGTATATGTCTCTGCCCAGTTCTCTGGGGGAACGTTGTACAGATATTGGCATTACGCCTCTAGTTTGGCTGTTTGGTCCCCAATATTTTAAAAAAAAGTTGTGACAAATATCCTTCCTCCTACCCGTCTGCAGCTGTAACATAGTCTGTCAGCGAGATGCCTAAAGCTAGGAGCAAATCTCAGAGAGCAGGGGATAATGATGGAGTGCCTGATGATACGGCAGAACAGGCTGTTCCTACACAAAAGGGGCGTTCCAAAGCATCTCAGAAAGCCCCTAAGGGCAAGAGGCAGGGCCAAGCTTCCTCTAAGTTTGAACAACGTATGCATAGGAAGCTCCAGCACCTTTGTGACAAGGCTTCTAGCACCACCAGGAACAGTGAGCGGTCTGCTTCCCCTGCTAGTAGCGTGGGTCACGTGTCCTTAAGGGACTGTGAGCCGTTGGTATTTAATACGGCTCTTTGGGGGACTCATTGTCTGCTAGGCCCCTTCAGACTTCTGATCCTCAATCGGAAACTCAACCCCAAGCCGTTTCCTTGCCAGCTGATTTATGCCTTTTAATGGCAGATGTTATTCGCCAGGAATTCAAGGTCCTTTTGGCGGAGTCTCACCAACGCTCCCCTTCTCCTTCTGAGGTTTCTGAGGAGGCTGAGGTCCAGATCGATCAAGGTCAGCCGGAAAGGACAGATCTAGTCACTTGACCTGCTGTCACTACTGAGAGTGTTCACTCCTTGGAAGAACTAGACTCCCCAGGCTTGGAGCTATCTGATGATGAAAGGTTAATCCCCGATCATCCCCCTTTCACTGGCCTCTTTTCTCTGGCTTTATTCAGATCCCTCCTTTTCAAAGCCAAGAATACTGCTCGGTTAGGGTCTGGGGCAGAAGGGGAGCCTCCTTCCCAAGCTCAAGATTCGTCCCAGTCTCTCTTTTCAGAACCGACCTCTTCTGTGGATGTGGTGCCGGTGCCTTCTCTTCTTGTCTCCGCCATCAAAAGACCCTGGTCTCTGCCTTCGGCAGCCCCTGCTGCCTCTAAATTGGACAAGCGGCTTTTTAACATTGACAAAGAGATTGATACTGTGTTACAGGTCCCATCAGTGGATGCACCGGTGGCGGCTCTTTGCCCCAATGCTTCTCTTCCAGGTGATCCGGAGGAGTCCTTAAAGCTGGAAGAACGCAAACTGGACCTGGCTCTCCAGCGAGCTCATCAGGGAGCAACTTGGGCTATCAGAGCCTCTACTTCGGCGTTCTTCTTCAATAGGACTACGCTCCGATGGCTTCAAGAGTTGCGATCCTCTCTGCCTCCTGAGAATCCGCGCCTGCTGCAAGATATCAACAAGCTCATTGCAGCACTTCAGTTTTCTGCAGACACTACCGTTCACGCTTCCAGGTTTGCTTCCAGTTCTCTCGTCTCTTCTGTGTCTGCTCGTAGGCTCCTCTGGCTTTGCAATTGGTCGGCTGATCTCAAATACAAATGGCGTTTGGCCTCTTTGCCATATTCTGGGACTCATCTCTTCGGACCTTCGTTGGAGCTTTTCCTCACGGAAACGAAGGATAAACGTAAGATCTTAGCTTCAGCTATCAAGAGGCCTGATTCCCATTTCCCTACCCTTTCCCGTTGACCTCCTTCTCAGAATGGGGTTCTTCTTACAGATAGTCCCCATCAGGTTCCCGGTTTAGGGGGTCCTCCGACCGGTTCTTTAGGGGTAGGCCCTATGCGGTCGCAGGCCCTTTCGTGGGGGAGGGGGCCGTCCTTTCTGTCGCCAGCGCTAATCCTCCTTTGGATTTACCCATCGGCGGCAAATTGGCCTTCTATGCCGACCGTTGGGATGCGATTTCCTCAGATGCTTGGGTTCGAAACACAGTCCGCTTTGGTCTGGCTTTGGAGTTCGTCTCGTCTCCTCTCCTCCTTCCTTCTTTACCCGCTGTTCTGTTTCTCGCCTTTCCTCTAGAAGGGCTTTGATGGACTCTGTGGTTCAGCATTTACTGGATATTAAGGCTATCCAACGAGTTCCTAACTCCCAGCGGGGGTTGGGCTTCTACTCTTGCCTTTTCCTAGTCCCCAAATCTTCTGGGGGGTGGCGTCCTATCCTTGATCTCAAGTGTCTGAACAAGTTCGTGGTTTATCGCAAATTCAAAATGCACTCGTTGCATTCCATCCTAGCTGGTGTACGAAGGGGCGACCT
>JANHFM010001872.1:285973-296716 GCA_032468115.1 Grayia smithii | reverse complement strand
AACTCTTTATTTTAACTGGAAAAGTTGGGGGTCGTCTTATATGCCCAGTCGTCTTATACGCCGGAATATACGGTACACTCTTTTCAGTTTCAAAATCAGATTCTCTTGTCATCACTATTAAAATGAAGCAGCTGGTCTGCTTGCATAGGCCAAACTGCCCAATGTTCTTACCCCTTAACAGTTAGGTACTGTA
Source organism: Grayia smithii (assembly GCA_032468115.1). Taxonomy (NCBI): domain Eukaryota; kingdom Metazoa; phylum Chordata; class Lepidosauria; order Squamata; family Grayiidae; genus Grayia; species Grayia smithii. The sequence continues at coordinate 296,523 of JANHFM010001872.1, read as the reverse complement.
GTTTGTAGCATGCACCTGCAGAATGTGGGGAAAATCTACATACATGGGTGAAAAATGTTTTTTTGCCAGCTGTTTAATGTGCTTTTGGTATGATTGCAATTTATTATTCTCTGTTTAGATATATCTAAATTGAGAATAGTTGCAATCATACCAGAAATAAAATAAAATCCTCTTTATTTAAATTGCAGGGCTTATCCTTGCTTTCCTCTAACTGCAGCAGAAACACATCCTAGTAATGTCTTTAATGCTACGTTCTGACGATGTGCTTTTGTCTCCTCCCACAGTTGAGACATCTTTAGCTTTTCCCCACTTCTCTAGTGGCTAGTTTTTTATATTGTTTTTGAGGATACTATTTAGGTCACTTTATCAACAACATGGTTGGTGATAGTGTTGGATTAGATCTGCCTATCTCCTCTTCAGGCTGTTGTAGCTACCCCTCTCACCTTTGGTCACTTTCAACTGCCTTCTGTGGTCATTTGAGCTTGGATTGCAGCAGGGACTAGTCACCTGGTTTTCACAGAGGCTTCTAACTGCATCCTGGTTTCTGAATCTATTCTGGTCTTATGCAGGTTCCCTATTTAACACCTCTTGAAAAAGTATGTTTGAAAAACAAGACTAGCAGTAGACCAGGGGTGTCATATTATTGGTCCACGGGCCAGATGCATCACATGCAGGCCATGTCCACCCCAGCTCCGCAAAGGCAAAAAATGTCACAATATGTCATGTGATATAATCAAGTTTGACACCCGTGCACTAGAGTCTTGTGAAAGAGCAGTAGTGCTGCATAATTTGATTTAAACCGAGAAAAAAAGGTTGGTTGCTGGTCAGTCATGATTGAGTACATTATAGGTTTTCTGATGCTTCTGACAATAGATGGTTTGCATGACTGAACCTTTTACTGGTTATCTGATGGGAGCTTGATGGGACCATGGTATTCCCTAGCTCATTCTTGTTTCATGTTGGATCATGGGGTTCTTCTGGATGTTTCTGGCCACAGGGACAGAACTAGACTAACTCCTGTTACTGCCATTCCCTTACGTATATGTCAAGAGTGAAGTTCTTTCCTTATGGACTTTTCCTTCACCCCTTCATTCTGTGCTCTTCCTATATATCTGCAATCTGTCGTCTTGGTACTTTTGGATACAGGTTTAGCATTCTTTCAGAAGGCCTGGCCATAGACACGAAGATCTCTTTAAGTTTGTCAGCTAGTAATTGGACAGTGGTCCCAATTGTGATCTTTAACTGAGGACTACCTATAAAAATCATGGCTAACCTTTTCCAGACTGAGTGTCGAATGCATGCATGGCCGAACCCACAAAATGCAATGTGCCTGTGGCCCCTGCACATGCACCCCATCCTCTGCACATGTGTGCATGCCCCCCACAGCCCGATGCATGCATGTGCCCCTGCACGTGCCCCATGCATGCGCACACACGCCCCACCTCGCACATGCACAGCAGAGACCCGAAGACCAGCTGGCTAGTGGGAGGCACACGGACATTTGCAGCAGAACTGAATTGGGGCGATGGCTTGCGTGCCCACAAGAGAGAGTGCTGTGTGCCATAGGTTTGCCATCACGGACCTATAGGATTAATATATACAACCTAAATATTTATCATTCTCTTTCAAGATATTTTTTAAATTAACAGAAGAAGAAATTTATAGACATTTAAAAATCTATATTATTTACAGTTTTATATTACGTTAACAAATTACAAAATTGTTAAATTAATTTTATAGTACTGAATTTTATACTGTTTTAGTATAAAACAGTATTCTGTTTCATTACATTGTTCAATGCTTTTTCGCAGAATGCATTCTTGAAGCAAAATTCTTTTGGATAGAGGGAATGTAGTCAGTTATAGGACAAAATCAATTAGTATTAAATCTGAGAAGCCAAAGAGTTTAATAGTAATGATTTTTTCTCAGTTGATTGACTCTAAACCAGAAATACAATAATTGCAACAAGAAGTCAGTTAAAATTCTTGATTACAGAGTAAATTTAACTAGCTTTTCTTTGCAATAGATTTATGATTTATCCTTTATTTTGTAGATTTTTATAGAATGCTAGAATTATAATGAAATCTAAGCTTAATTTTGGCTTTAAATATAACTGAGTTTGTTCTAATTATGAAATAATCTTATTAAAGCCCAATAGTTTATCACAATTCCCTGCTTCTTTGAGATTGTTTCACTGTTATATAAGAACATAAAGTCAAAATGAATTTAATTTGTCTAATCTCATAAGAGTGCCAGTTTAGTATGGGAACACGTTTGATACCTGAAGACCATAAGTTCTAGTCCTGCCTTAAACACAAAGCCAGCTGAATGAGTCAGATTTATTCACTGTCTCAACAACCCGAGGAAGAAGGCAATGGCAAACCACCTCCAAAAGTCTTGCCTAAAAACTGTGTGGTCTTGTTCTGGCAGTTGTCAAGATTCACTCAAATACACATACACACACCCAAACAGTCCCAATATAATTCTAAGTAATTTGGTCTCCCTCTTTCTTTCTCCTGATAAAGAGAGTCTTCTGTGGACTCTGCTTATTGGATGTCTGTGCATTTTGAAAGTTACCTTTCTGCCTCCTCTCCCACCAAAGGGAGGGAGAAATGACAAGGTAATTGAGGGCAAGTCAGAATATTAATTTAATTTGTCCTGAAAAATTAATTATATATGAAGAGACAATCATATACATTTTGATTTCTTTCAGATCCTCCTCAACGAGATGACACAACTATAATAATTCTGGCATCAGTATCTATACTGGCTGTTTTGATGGCTATTATTTTCTTTGGATACAGGATGTTAGGAGGTAAGCTTTGATAAATAAATTTCTATTATAATATTTTGCCTCTATTTTTCCTTGAGATAATGTTCACATTCCTATTATCTTTGTTTTCTTTAGTTACTTACTCAGTTTTGCTATTAAATACTTTAAATATTCAACCTGCCAACTCCTCAGTATGCTACAATCTACTAGGCAGCAATTTGCATCTGTTCTATTATTAGACATTCACAGAAGAATACAGGGGAAAAAACTTTTTGTCTTTAGGCATTACACTTGGACTGGAGCCCCTTACTTTCCAGAGGATTCTTGGTTGGAAACATCAGCCAGGAATGGGTGGTGCTCTCCTATTCAGATGAAGGATTAAACCTGTCAAAGCTTTTAAGTCACGCCCTTGTTGCTAGGACCTGCTTTTTGCTCAGTCCTTCAGACTGGATGGGCGTGTTGGAATTTTCCTCTCCTTTCCTGACTGTTTTCTCTTGCTGAGTTGGTGAATTGCTGGTCTTACTTTGTTTGTGAGTACTCCTTTGGGGATTTGGTGTAGTTGACTGGGACTCTGTCCCTTTGTTTGTGCAGGGCTTTTATCCTGTCTCTTTCCTTTTTGTGGTTTGGGCTCTTGGTTTCTTTCTTTCTTTCTTTTTTTTCCTGAGGAGGTTTCTTCTGATTCCTTAGCTCAGGAATCCTGGGCAACTGGTTCCTGCCACTGCTGGAACTGCTGGCATTATTTTCCGCTGCAGGAGCTTCATGCTCCCACTCTGCCCTTTCCACCTTTCATGGACTCCTCTCAGTCTCCTGACTGATTGGACAACCATTTTAAAACAGCTTTTGCCGACCTGTCAGAGCTGCTGGAGCCGTTTCCACTGCAATCGTGGCAGAAGCTTTGCGATCCAACTCTTCCCCTTTCTACATGTGTTGGGGAGCTCTGTACTGAGAATTTGATGTTGGAGGATCAGCGGAGCGGCGCCTGGGGCTCCGCGCTCCGTTTCAGCAGATTGGGTGGCCTTTTTGGATTCTCCGCCACCACAGAAGCTTGGGGATCATTCTAACAGCACCAGGAGCTTTGTGCTACAGTCCGGCAGCTCTGGTGGCCATTTTGGACCTTTGAGCCGCCCGACTTGAGGCCTACACTTGCAGCTCAGGTGGCCATTTTTGATCTTCGAGCCATCCGACTTGAGGCCTCCATGTTTGCTGCTTCAGGAGCTTTGCGCTCCATTGGGGCTCTTCGGGCAGCCATTTTGGAACATTGGGCCACTCGACCTGGACTAAGGACATTTAGAATTTAGCCCCGAGGCAGAGCCTATTGGCTCTGTCCTGATTGCGCTCTCCCAGCTGACTGGGATCGCAGCCTCGGGAGCTTCGTGCTCCAAGACTCAGGAGTTTCACGCTCCACGCAGCCCTTCAGGCCAGGGCCATTTTGTCCAACGTTTATAGCCTGGGATTTGGCAGATTTGGTTGGACTGGCCTTCAAGAGCTTCGCGCTCCATTCCTGGCTGTGCTGCACCCCGCAAGGGCACAGGGGATCAGTCGCCTCTGTCATTCTACCTTCTGACTTTGTCTGATCAGCCTCTTTCACTATGCCCAAGGCACAACGCAAGTCAAAGCATGCTGAGGCTTCATCACATTCTGATCCTGACCAGCCTATCCTGTCACCTGAGAAGGCCTTGCAGGTTTCGGCTTCAGTTCCAAGCAAAGAAAGAGGCAAGTCTGATTCCCTACCTTATCATCAGTCTAAGGGCCTCAGCAAAGCTTTGCTCAGAGACGAGCAATGCAGGGATATAGCCTTGCAGAAGATCTGCCACAAGGCTAGCTGGGCATCCTCATCAGCCGCTCAACCTGCAGAAGTTTCTGCCCCCGTGCTGTCCACAGCTCACCTTCCTTCCCACTCATCGGAGCTGCCAGCGGATCAGGTGTCCCTACGGGATTGTGCAATTATTGGTCCCAACTAATGAATTGTGGGGGTTCCAAACAGTGATGGTACAATCAGCTCAGCCTTCGTCCCAGAATCCCAATGGGAGGGGCGCTCTTCGGCATGTCCTTGCTTGCCTAATGACTTTCACGAGATCTTGGCCAAGGCTATTCAGCAGGGCCTCGAGGCCACTGTTCTACAGTCCACTCGTAGTTTGGCTGACGATTGCGAGTCTGAACCATCAGTTGAAGAGGCCCAGTCCTATGGGGACCCTGAGAATCCAGACCCAGCCTCTCATGGTCGTGAGATGTTGCTGAGGTGATCAATCTGATGGATCTGGATTTATCTGATGACGAGGGCCTCTTGCCCGAGCAGCCGGCATTTACAGCCAAGGTGGCGCAGTGGTTAGAGTGCAGTACTGCAGGCTACTTCAGCTGACTGCTAGGTGCAGTTCAGCAGATCAAATCTCACCGGCTCAAGGTTGACTCAGCCTTCCATCCTTCCGAGGTGGGTAAAAGGAGGACCCAGATTGTTGGGGGCAATATGCTAACTTTGTAAACCACTTAGAGAGGGCTGTAAAAGCACTATGAAGTGGTATATTATTGCTATTGCTACAGGCCTTTTTCCACTGGTGGTTTTTAAATCGCTTTTACATAAGGCCACATTGCAGTTCCCGGCTTGGCTCCTCTTCTGTCAGCTCTAGATTGCCATTTTTTCAACATCGTGCCGGAAGTGGATTCCGTCCTCCAGGTCCCCTCAATAGACGGGCGACTCTGAGGAAGGATTACGCCCTGAAGAGCGCAGATTGGACCAGTCCCTGCAGTGGACACACCAAGGTGCAGCATAGTCCATACGTTCAGCAGCCACAGCCTCCTTTTTTAATAGGGCAACCCTGGTTTGGCTGCAACAGCTACGCAGCCGGCTACCTCCGGAAGATGTGCGTTTACAATAGGACTTGAATAAGATCATTGCAGCTGTGCAGCTCTCTGCGGATGCTACTTTGAATTTGGTGCATTTTACAGCTAAATCGCTGGCAGCCTCTGTGGCGGCTTGTTGCTTCCTTTGGCTACAGCACTGGCCAGCAGACATCTGCCATAAATGGCATCTGGCATCTGCTCCATTTGAAGGGGTGAAGCTTTTTGGTTCTGCATTGGACCCCTTCCTACTAGAACCCAAAGAACAATGCAAGGTTTTACCCAGCGCTCACCGACGGACAGATTTTCACTCATTTATCTCCTTCCATAGGTGTTACCCTCAAGGATCTGACTGGGGTCCCAGTTCTTCTCGTGTCCACTCCTTCCTGGGAGGCAGGCAGCAGGATCAGCAGTACTGTACATCTCGGGGTAAGCCCTTTCTGGATGACAGCCCTTTTGAGGGGGAGTTGTTCATTCCGGCACCAGCATTAATTCCGAGTCTGACGTATCCATCGGTGGTAGGTTAGCTCTCTTTACTGACCGATGGGATCTCTTGATGTCGGATTCATGGGTCAGAGATACGCTAAGATCTGGTCTTTCCCTTGAATTCGTCTCTACTCCCCCGCAGTTTTTTATCTGCTGTCCTGTCTTGCAGAACCCTGCTAGGCAGGTCCTTATGGAATTGGCTGTGCAACACCTTTTGGACATTACAGCTATCCAGGAGGTCCCTGAGAACCAGACGGGACAACGGTTTTATTCCCTTCTATTTCTTGTGCCTAAGTCTTCGGGAGGGTGGAGACCTATTCTTGACCTTAAACGGCTTAATCGTTATATCGTCTATAGACGATTTTAAATGCATTCTTTACAATCTATTTTGGCTGGCATTAGGAAGGGTGACTTCCTCACCTCTATTGACCTCACTGAGGCTTATTTACATATTCCCATTTCGTTGTCCCATAGAAAGTTTTTGCAAATTTATTATAATGGTTATCATTATCAGTACCAGGGGTTGCCTTTTGGCCTCTCCTCTGCCCCCGTACCTTTACTAAGGTACTGGCCGCCTTGGTGGTTCATCTTTGGTCTAGGCCAATCCGGGTGCAATGTCATCTGGATGATATTTTAATTCAGTCGTCTTCACACCTTCAGGTGCTTCAGGTTGTTCAGGTAATGATTAATTGTATTACTGCACATGACTTTTCTATTAATGAAGGGAAGAGCCACTTAATCCCCTCGACACGCATTGTGCATCTTGGGGCTCTGATTGACTCTGTAGAAGGTAAGGTTTACTTAGAGGTGGGACAGTATCATTGCATTAGTTCGGAAGGTCCAGGCAGAACGTAAAGCCTCGTTGGCCCTTCTGTCTACCCTACTGGGGAAGATGGTATCCACCATTCAAATTAACCCTTGGGGGCGTCTCCATCTACGAGATCTTCAGTGGTTTCTTTTGCCCTTTCAGAAGGAAGGGAAGGGATCCTCTCCAGCAAAAATCCAGGTTCCTTCAGCAGTCTCCAGATCCCTCACATGGTGGCGTTCTACGGCAGCGGGTCGATTCTTCATCGAACCTCGGTGCCTCATGCTAACGACGGACACCAGCCTCAGCGGATGGGGAGTGCACCTTCACTCCCATGTCGCTCAGGGCCGATGGTCGCCTCGCGAGTTGCAATGCAGCATCAACTGGCTGGAGCTGCGAGCTGTCTATTTGGTTCTCTGCCATTTCTGCAAGCTGGTCTTGGGAGCCTATGTTTTGGTCCTGACAGACAACACAAACACGAAGGTGCACATCAGTCGCCAGGGCGGCACCAAGTCACCAAGCCTGACGTTGGAAGCGCAGTGATTGGGGTTATGGGCAGAGCGACATCTCCTCTCCCTGTTGGTGGAACACATTTTGGAGATGTCCAATGTCAGGGCGGACTGGTTCCGTCGCCAGACAACCGACCAGGCTGAGTGGCGTCTCCACCCATCGCTCTTCTGGCAGTTGATGGAGCGTCTGGGAGCCCCGACAGTGGACTTATTCGCTATGCTGGAAAACACATCTGGCATGGTTTTACACCCGCTTCCTGTCGCCAAGGGCAGAGGGTGTCGACACACTGAAATTTCTGTGGTCGCAGGATCTACTATATGCATTCCCTCCTCTGCCCTTGATTCCCAGAGTCGTCCAGAAGATCCTGCAAGAGCAAGCAGAAGTCATCCTGGTTGCGCCTCACTGGCTTCAGCGGCCCTGGTTTGCCGATCCTATGTCTCTATTGGCGGCCTCACCCTGGAGGATCCCTCAGATGGCCATGTCGCTCAGCCAGGGGGAGTTGTTTCACCCAGATCCCCAGTGGCTCCAGCTAACCGCCTGGCACTTGAGTGGTGCACCCTGAGGGAGGACAATTTCTCCTCTAGGGTCATCAGTACGATCCAGGTGTCTTTTAGGCCATCCACGGAACGCATTTATTCGGCCACTTGGCGGACCTTTTGCACTTGATGTGGATCTTGTTCAGTGTTCCCTCTGTAGGCCAAAATTCCTGAGATCCTGGATTTTCTTCAGGATGGTCTCAACCACGGTCTTTCCCCAAACACCCTTTGGCATCAGGTGGCAGCGTTGGCATCCGTGTTGTCTTGTGGGTCGCTATCTTCCTTGTCCCAGCATCCCACTCTCCAGTGCTTTCTTAAAAGGGCGACTAATTTGTGTCCCCCTGTCCTGCACAGATATCCCACCTGGGATCTCTCCTTGGTGCTGAACTCTCACGGGACCTCCGTATGAGCCCTTGAGGACTACCAGCCTCTGCCTGTTGTCTTGCAGAGTGGCGTTCCTCATAGCAGTTACCTCAGCCAGGAGGATTTCTGAGATTGCCGCTCTCTCTGTCCACAGTGATCTGTGCATCTTTCACTATGACCGAATGGTCCTCCGGCTGGATCCTTCCTTCATCCCGAAAGTTAATACTCCGTTCAATCAGATGCAGGAACTGGTTCTCCCTAATTTCTGTCCCAACCCTGCCCACCCGTTGGAGGATTGGTGGCATTCGTTGGACGTCCGGAGGGTACTTCGCATTTATTTGAAGAGGATGGCTGATTTCTGCTGGACGGGGTCGTTGTTTGTCTCGTTTACTCCTAGCTCCTTGGGATCCCGAGTCTCTCCATCCACTATTGGGCAGTGAATTTGCCACACCATTGCGAAGGCTTATGACCTGCGCTCCTTGCAGCGGCTGGGGCACCTTACTGCTCATTCCACTTGCAATGTGGTTACTTCTGCGGCCTGGGCCACTCAGGCTTCATTACTTGAAATCTGTCGGGCGGCGGCTTGGACCACCCCATTGCCCTTTATTAGACATTACAAGTTGGATCAGTTTGCCTCGGCAGAGGCGATCTTCAGTCACGGTGTTTTAACAGGTCCACACCGGTGGGGAGTCACTTGACCAGACTGGGACCTGCCCGTGATGTGTGATAGCTAGCTTTGGTATGTCCCATTCCTGGCTGATGTCTCCAACCAAGACGGAGAAGGGGCATTGGTTCTTACCTCACGCACCTTCTCGTTGATTGGAGATATCAGCCATCTCCTTGCTTGTTTTGTCTGGTCTGCCTTTCTCCTTTCTCTATTCTTTTCCAACACACCGAGCCTGTTGGCGGCCTTCACCAAAAGCGGGTCCTAGCAACAAGGGCGAGACTTAAAAGCTTTGATAGGCTCAGTCCTTCATCTGAATCCCATTCCTGGCTGATGTCTCCAACCTAGAAAGTGCATGTCAGGTAAGAACCAACACTCCTTTTGTAACAAATACTCTAGATATCAGAGCAAAGGCATTGAGTACAGGACCTGAAAAAGTAAAGTCTGGATCCTAATAATATTATCATTGCTACATATTCTTACCGTAACTTCATCCTTATTAATGCTCTCTGGCATTTCTCAATCTTGGGTTCCAAATGTTGCACTATAATTGTCAACATCCTCACCATCATAGACAGTGATAACAGATTGTGGGAATTAATTAAACATTATTGCTATTATATTCCTGAAGGATTGTGGAACTTTGTTCAGCAACATGTGAGACACAGTGTAGATAGCAACATTTTGAAAGAAGTTTCCTGCCTAGATTAAATCCAGCCATCATCATCATCATTTTTTAGCCATTGCAGGAGGCCACTTCCACATGTTTCCAACCTATATGGTCCTGAGCTTTCTTTTGCCAATTGGGCCCGCAGTACTTGCATTGTATTACTTCTGCTTTGCTCTTTTGTCTTTGTATGAGCTTTGAAACAAAAGGAATAGGAGAAGTTCACAGACTCAAAATTATAGTATCTTGTGTTCAAACAAATCAAGTTTTGCCAATCAACAACAGATATGATTTAAAACCACCTTATGGTTTTAACTAATATGTATGCACTTAATTATAATTCTGGATTCAGATATCACACTAAGTCTCCTGTGCAGTTACTTATTCTGTCGTGGAAAATAAAGAGCAAAAAAACTGTAGATAGCCTGAGTGAGTTGACCTATATATATCATTCACTGTGTGGTTTGTAAGAATTGTAGGACTATTGAAATAAATCAAGAAGTCTGATCAATTTGAAGGGCAATATAATCCATATTTTCATCTTTCCTCAGGTTTCCGTAAAAAAGGCCTGCATACTATGAACATGATGGAAGCAGCAGCTTTAGAACCCGCATTAGATCTGGATAGTTTGAAACTACTGGAGGTGAGTTTATCCTTTACAATTTCCAGCTCTTTATAATTCACATGATTTATTAATAACATTATGTAATGTAAAATCTTCATACTAAGAATTTAGGGTGATTTAGTGAGAACAAGAAATCTGAAGAAGATTTTTTTTTTTTTAATTCCATTTATACCCCGCTCTTCTCTGGAGACTCAGGGTGGCCTACAACTTTGAGGACAACTTAATGTGCTCAGCAAATCCCTTCATTCTTTGTATATGCCTGCTTATTAGGGCTTTTGGGGGGGGG
>JANHFM010001872.1:265202-275236 GCA_032468115.1 Grayia smithii | reverse complement strand
AAATTGTTGGGAGGCAGAGGACGAAGGGTGGGGGCTGGTGGGTGGGTGGGACTTCAGCAACATTTGCTCTATAAGATGCACAGACATTCCCACCCACTTGGGGGAGGGGGGGTGAGAGTGCACCTTATACACTGAAAAATATGGTGCATCCATCCAAAAGACATATATGGAACAATAGGATTTTACAGTATATAAGATAAACTTTTTTTTCTTTTTAAAAACCCAGAACTGTTCCTTCTTTTTTACAACTCAAAAGGTATTCCAAAATCAGCATCTTAAATAATGTAAGTAGGAGGGACAGAAATATGCCACCAGAAGGCTTTTCAAATGTTTATAGAATAATTAAGAATTTTGTTTAATTATTAGCTTTAGTTAATACTTTCAGAATACTTCCAACTGTTTATATACCATTTCCTTATTTATTAACAAATCCAATCTTGTCTGTGAAGTAAGAAGAAAAATATAATAAATACATTTTTGCTAGACTCCAACATTTCAACATCAACTCTATTTTGTTTTATTTTTTCTGCTTCCTGATAACATTGATGTACCCTTTTCTGCAAGCAGGAGAATCTGTGCCAGAGTTCCAAACAGCATTCCAAGTAGAAGTTGGAAACCACCCCACTTTTGAAGATATGCAAGTCCTTGTTTCTAGAGAAAAACAAAGACCAAAATTCCCAGAGGCCTGGAAAGAGAACAGCTTGGTAAGAAAAGCAAAAAAATAAGTTATGCTGCTTTTTTTTTCAGTTGACGATGTTGTTGGAATGTGAAGGTAGAAATATGGAGACGTCTTCAGACAGCGCTGGCTCTTCAGCTTTGAAACAGAGTTGAGCACCGCCCCCTAGAGTTGGGAACGACTAGCACATTTGTGTGAGGGGAACCTTTACCTTTTATTATGAAATCTTAAGTGCTGTAACAAACATTAAAGTACAAAAGAGTAAAGTATGCTATGATGGCTTATAGTTTTGTAATGTAAAATGCTAGTTATACATAGATCACTAATAGCCAACAGGCACAGAATTACAATTTTCCAATATACTTACTATTTGAGGTTGTGAGAGTTTTGTCACATTATTGACAACTAGTCATGATTTATGAAATCTTCATGATCAGTGGTAGCATACTTTTTGTATGTCAAGGAGACAATATTTGAAGAAAACAGTTTTTTGTCCAACGTCCAGATTTTTCTTAAATATCTAATGAGCTGTTTTGGGAAACAATGTTAGAATGGATAAGTCTTTGGTCTTACGCAATACTACTCTTCCTAGACTTGCCTGTTTTTAATAATCATACATGATACAACTGTTGATCATTAGCAGTAGTATTGAAGAAAAAAGGTTAAAAAAAAGAGGTTGAAAAAATGTCCTGTTTTCTTTGATAGGCTGTAAGGTCACTGAAAGAGACAATCGAAGACTGCTGGGATCAAGATGCTGAAGCTCGGCTGACAGCCCAGTGTGCTGAAGAGAGGATGGCTGAACTCATGATGATTTGGGAGAGGAATAAATCTGTCAGCCCAACTGTTAACCCTATGTCTACAGCTATGCAAAATGAACGGTATATAGTTCTGTCTGTTTGTGTGTTTGTCTCTATCCATCCATCCAAGGTAGACATTTGTTGCACGTGCTTTTTTTTTTTGAAAATTTGGTTTCAGTGCAACAACATTTCTCCAGCAACAACATTTCTCCAGCACTTAATTTTACATATATAGAAAAAGCTGTTTTTCCAATAAGTAATATCTTCCTTTCGTGCTGATTATTCATGAGTCACAGGCTGTAATTATTATTTGTTTCTGAAGTAATTCCTTAAGAATTGTTATTACATATACAGTACCTGCACATTAGTTACATATCTGAAAAAAGGAACCTGAACTCACTTAGTATTGCAATTATTGAAATCCTGATGCACTTTATAGAAGATAGAACATAGAAAAATATCTTCAACTGCACCAATGTTCCTTTTATAGGCTGTCTCGGTATGAAACTGAAAATAAATCCAGGAAAGCATTTCAAAGACAGTTATATACAGTTACAGTTGTGGTTACTCTGAAAGATACCTAGTGACATACATAGCATCCTTTCAGTTGAAAATATCCTTAATTTGGTATAAAAACAAATCCAACAAAGATTTTTTTTCTATTGCTCAGGAAAGCAGGAATTACATTTGTAATGTTTCTTTCCAAATTTGGTTCTGCTGTACTCTGCCCCAGTTCTTTTCCCCTGCTTTGCCTAAGTATGAATTTTTATATTTTAACCTCTTAGAATATTCTCTGTATCTTAGTAGCTTTTATTGAGTGACCTTTTTCTGACCTGTAAATCAGATGTATGGTCCATGAAGAAGGAATAATTCTCTGTAGTGATTCTCTCTGTTATATCAGAAGTAAATAGTGTCATTCATTCATCTTAGGAATGAGTGCAACCTTTATTCTTCTCTGAAATCTTTCATTCCTTCAGGCAGAATTGTTATATCCTGGATACTTAGAAACAGACAAGATTAAAACTCTTCATAGAAAATCCTTCAGGTGCACAAAATATCATACATAAAGAGAGAGACATATTTTATTTCAACTATAAGCAATATGATGCCCACAGACTTTGAGATACTTGTGGGCATTTCTCTTTGTGCCTGACAATATCTTGTTCACGCCTCTTCTGTTTTAAAGAATGTTTTAATTTAAAAAGATACGAAGCAAATACCTTCTAGCATCTATATTAACAAGAATGTTTCTGGACCTCATAGGCTTAACATTTTCTGAGCAGGTCCATAACATAATCTCCAAATTCCAAGGTAGCCCAAAAAGACTAGAAATTCTTTCTTCTCTCTTTCTCATTTCCAGTCTCCTCAATTCTGTAAAGGATCAAAACTTAAATTTCTGTTTTAATCAAGTATGGGGTTTTAGACATACATTACTAAAGTGTTTAAGAACCAACAGCTTGCCTTTTCAGGATAACAGCCTCATCCGGAACTTTTCCTCCTTAAGGAACTTACTTACTTAAGGATACTTACCTTAAGGATACTTACTCCTCCTGTAAGTATCCTTACAGAAGTATGTAGCACTCTCATCTAAACCATATCTGGCATCTTCATTAAATGCTACAGATTTTGACAGAGTGCTTCAGAAGATTTTCTTCTTTCAGAAGATTGCAACTGAAGATCATCTTCTCTGATGATTAAATTAACTAGCCTCCATATCCCAAACAAAGGATGAAACAATATTTACAATATACCCTTCTCATATCTTAAAAAAACTGTGTTAATAACATTGCTGGGAATGGGGTAAAAAAAATAACCATGATTTTTTAAAAAAACATAGGCATGCCACTTCTATAGAAAAAGGGAGAAATATCGAGGAGCTTGTATGAAAACCTGTGAAATATCAGCACTATAGCAATGTTCCAGTCATTATACTTCTCAGTTAAAATATCCTTTTTTGCATTGGAATACTTTTAAGTACTCTAAATCCTATTGTCTTTTTGTTTTCCTAAAGAAACCTATCACACCATAGACGAATGGCAAAGATCAGACCATATCAAGAATATTCTTCCTCATCTTTCATTGAAGATTCAATTAATCACAGTGATAGCAAGGTGAAGAACATTTCATCTGAACTTTCAGTGTCCAGCACACCACTGACAGTTGGGGAGAAAAACAGAAATTCTATTAACTATGAGCGGCAGCAAGCACAAGCTCGTATTCCAAGCCCTGAGACTAGCGTTACCAGCTTGTCAACCAACACTACCACCACCAACACAACCGGCCTTACTCCAAGCACTGGCATGACTACCATATCTGAAATGCCTTATTCAGGTGAAACAAACATTTGTGCTGCAAATGGCATGCAATCATGTGGGCCAACTCCTGTTTGTCTGCAGCTAACAGAGGAGGACTTGGAAACTAACAAGCTGGATCCAAAAGAAGTAGATAAAAACTTAAAAGAAAGCTCTGATGAAAACCTGATGGAGCATTCTCTGAAGCAGTTCAGTGGGCCAGATCCACTTAGCAGCACTAGTTCCAGTTTGCTGTACCCACTGATAAAATTGGCAGTAGAAGCAAATGGACAACAGGACTTCATGCAAGTTGGAAATGGCCAAGCATGCCTAATTCCAGATGTTCAGCCTGCTCAGGTCTACCCTCTTCCCAAACAGCAGAACCTCCCAAAGAGGCCTACTAGCCTACCCTTAAACACCAAAAATTCAACAAAGGAGTCTCGGCTGAAATTTGGAGGGAAGCACAAATCAAACTTGAAGCAAGTAGAAACTGGAGTTGCCAAGATGAATACTATAAATGCTGCAGAACCTCACTTAGTAACGGTTACCACAAATGAAGTGGCAGGGAGGAGCCATACAACAAACTCTCATACTGTGTCAACACAGTATATCAATGGGACAGTGCCATCAGGCCAAACAACTAGCTCAGGAACACACAGAGCCCAAGAAATGTTGCAACATCAGTTCAGTGGAGAAGATAGTCGTTTGAATATCAATTCAAGTCCTGATGAACATGAGCCATTATTAAGAAGGGAGCAGCAAGTGAGTCATGATGAGGGTATCCTTGATCGACTGGTAGATAGAAGAGAACGGTCACTGGATAATGGCCGGACAAATACTAATAACAACAACAGTAACCTGTGTCTAGAGCAAGATGTTTCTACCCAAAGCAGTGAGAGAACAGCACCAACTTCTGGACCGACCCACACTAAAAGAGCACAGAGGCCTAACTCCCTGGATCTTTCTGCCACAAATATTTTGGATGGATGCAATATTCAGTGTGAGTTCTGCTGGGATACATGAATGAATCTTGGCAAAATTATTTTCAGAATTAAATATTGATTTTAAGTGATGAAAGTTGTGTACACCCTTTTCCCCAAAAAACAAAGTATATGTTCATTTCTGTATTTGTTCCCATTGCACCTACCTCATAACTCAGTTAAATTATCTCTGTTCTTTTCAGTGAAGCGCATCCTTTCATGTTGTAAGCATAAATACGTGCTTATGCTTATGGGATCTAAAAATAATTTGTTCAGACTTTCTTTTTTCTAAGAAAGCTGAGGCTTCAAGAACGTGCTTTAGCAAAACTGATTTTTTTTCAAACATTTGATCTTTGGCTTGTTATACATTCACAATGTTATAATAGACTCCTTTGAAAGGCAAAGAATTAGCATGGGAAATCTTGTATCAGTGTTTTCAAGTTGCATGAAACACACTGCTTTCAAGGCTTGAGTAAACCTTCCGTGGCTTGATAGATGGCTCATTGCCAATTCATTATGTTATTACGGTATATTCTAAATCACTCTGAGCAGAAATTGTTTTACATTTTAGAAAGCTTATCCTGTAATAATCTGCATAATAGAAGAACAGATATACATATGCATGCACATACCCTCAGTTTTAGTTGAATACTAGCAGAATAATTTATTTTTTACATAAAATAACAAGCTTGTTATTTTGTATCAGTTTATCAAGTATCAGATTTGTATAAAACATTGCATTATTTGATTTAAGTAATTTAATTAAAGAAGGAACCTTCTTCCCAATATAGTTCAGTAGGAGCTGAGTAATTCCTTTGTCATACTACAAATAGTCCTCGTTTAGCAACCACAATTGGAATAGATAACTCAGTCGTTAAGTGAAACAGTCACTAAGTGAAACACTGGTGGTGCTTATGATTTTACTTCAGCTTTCTTTTGCTTTACAGACGTGAGGTTGTAAATGTGGGCAATTGATCACAAAGTTATTACATCACTGTCATAACTGAAAACAGTCGTACAAGGCAGTTGTTAATTGAGTACTATATATATAGTTGGATGAAACCTTCATACCAACTATGCATTAAATATATTTTAGAACTTTATGTTTGAAATTTCAAACATCAAAGAAAACCCATAATTTAGAACATTTTTGTGTACTTTAGTTTTTTCATAGCATATCAGTCTCCTTAGTGTGGTAGTTTTCAGATGCAGAGCTAAGAGTTTAACTATTCAGTTTAGACATGCAGCAACAAATATTTCAGAAAAAAACTTCCATAGATTATACTATTTTTAGAGCAAAATAACAATTTTTTGTGCTTTTCAAAAATTTTTAGTAATTAAATGTTTGATGCGTCTCCATTTAAAACAATTCCTATACAAAACAAATTACCGTATTTTTCAGACTATAAGACGCACCTAGATTTACAGGAAGAAAACAAGCAAAAAATAGTTTTTGGCTCCTGCGCGTCACATTTTCACCCTCCCTGGTCCCCAGAAGCACTCTGCAGACCAAAAACGGGCGCGTTTTTGACAAAAACAGGACATGTGGAGCACAGCAGAGTGTGTCTGGAGGCCAGGGAGGGTTCGGGAGGCCAAAAACAAGCCAGTATTCGGTCTATAAGATACACCGAATTTTTCACCCACTTTTGGGAGGGATGGAGTGCATCTTATACTCTTAAAAATACGGTACATCCTGGGAAGTTATGGCCAAAGTATTTGATATTCTTTTGTATTCCGTTGTTTTGAGTTGTTTTCATAGTAATAGTGCATTCTCATTTGCAGTCTAGCATAAACTATATTTTAAATGTCCTGTTTATTCTGCTGAGATCTGACATTCAAGAATAAGTCCAAAATAATGCCTTAAAATTTTAGTTATAACAATAATGCAAACATAATCATAATAATAATTATAATTATATAATAATAATAAGATAATTTTAAGAAGATACTTGGTTGATAACTAGGATGCTGGCAGCAACCAGTATTAACCATCAGTACCAGTCAACAATATCTCATACATTTTTAAATGTTTAGTTGATTGAGCTACATATTAAATAATAATAATAGTAATTATAATAGTAATAATAGTAATAATACTTAGGTAGTAAATCACTTAATCTTTCATTTTAATTATACTTTGATTGAATGAGTATACGATTAAAGAATATTTATCCCCTACTACTAATCACAGGATTTTGCTCTTTTTATTGTATTTGTTTTTCAGCCTGTGTGATAACATTGTCTATTCTTCCTTTTTAGTGGGTGAATCATCTCTTGAGGGGAAATCTGGCTCAGGTGAAAAGATCAAGAAACGTGTGAAAACGCCTTATTCCCTAAAGAGATGGCGCCCTTCAACATGGGTCATCTCCACAGAACCCCTGGATTGTGAGATTAACAATAATGGGGGTGACAGGGTGGTTAGTTCTAAGTCCAGCACAGCTGTTTACCTTGGAGAAGGAGGTTCTGCAACAACTATGGTGTCTAAAGATGCAGGAGTGAACTGTCTGTGAATTGTTTAAAAGCTTACGCAACTGACATTATTGCATTCTGTTATTGAACTTGCAGAAGACATTTTATATTTTAAAAAAAACTTCCTGCTTTCTTCTGTCAGTACTCCTTACCAAGGACTTGGCTTTAAATAGATTTCAGCTATGCAGACAATTTTTAGCTTTTGCTTCCATAATTTTAATTTTGTTCTTTTTTTTTTACATTTTGCACTTTTTATTTAGAATTGCAAAACTACATCTGTTTGTCCTTGACCATGGAATTATATATGTATGTATCAAATACTGTGGTCTCAAAATATTTTTTTTAAAAGTCAAAAACAAGAAAATGTATTGCTGATAATCAGTCTGGACTGGTTTCTAAAGGTCACTAAACAGCTAAACCAGTGGACTATGGTGGCATCCACTGTTCATGGTTTGAATTATGTGCACAAATCATTTGTATGTTTCTGTGTAACAAGAGTGTATTACTTTCATACTTTCTATTTTACACCTGTATTATGTTGAAATGTGCAATAGTCTGTAGTTCATAATATACTTTGTGTTTCCATTCCTACAATACATTCTTCTTTTTGGAGTTAAAAATGTCAATAGCTGTGTTTAATCTGGTAATTCGGCAGCCAGTGGTTTCTCACCATGAACTCTGCAAGCATAATCAGCTTGAAGTAACTGCTTTTATCTATCAGTATATGTGCTCTAAGATTAGAGTTAATGCATGAATTTTCCCCCTCCCTCGACTCTTTTTTTAAAGAAACTGAAAAGAACAAATCTTTTATCTTTCATACTTCCAAATTAGAAATTTAATTTTGCTTTGTAATAAATGACATAGGTTGGAAAAATTTTAATCAAGAAAGTGTTTAAGAAATGTAAGAAATCAACAGTTACCTTCCTGATTAGTGTGATACTAATTAAATGTATTTTCAATTAGGAAATTTACAGGGTAAGGAAAGTTCTACCTTGGATAGATGATTTATGGTTTATTTTCACCAAGTCAAGATGCATGTGAGAATTAGAAGTACAAACACAGAGCAGAACTGAAGACGGGTATGGCATGGAAGGAGGAGAGCAAAGATAAAATCTCTTGCATATGCTTATGGGTGGTTGGATGTAGCCCCTTACGTGTGCATTTATGTGGCTGGCTGTCATTCTTACTGTATAGTTTATGCAATTCGTCAGTAAAATATAGTATTTATGTATATTTTTCTTAATGGATGCTTTTGATGCTTGCTGGAAAGACATTTTTGTCTCATACTTGTAATTTACATTGTGTACAGGTTGTTTAGGCATATTTTTAAGTAGAGAAACTAAAACCTGTATTAATTTGCTTGATTTTAATGCCTTGGTTATCATCACAGCCAAAATAATCTACCTTAGTAGTGACATTAGGTTGCCTGTTATATCTGAATGGCCATATAAGAGTTTAATGAAAGGATCCAGTTCATCTCCTCTTTTTTCATCAGTTATTTCTCTAGAATATGATTCATGCTTATCTCAAAAGTCTATAAGTCTTTGGTTGTTCTAACCAGGATTCTGGAAATCACCCAATAGAAAAAGTCATATAGAACAAGCGTGTCCAACCTGCAGCCTTGGACAACTAGTAATGAGCCCCACAAGATACAATAAAAATATTAAAAATAAAGGAAGTTTGTTATTTATATACATTAATTATATATTTTATATGCAGCCCAGGACAATTTCTCTTCACTCAGTGCGGCCCAGGCAAGCTAAAAGATTAGACACCATGATACAGAACATATATAGAGCTCTACATAATTGTGCATGACTATTACAACCTCTGGGTCATTATCTTGAAAATAGGTAGGGGCATTTGCTTAAATTGAAACTAGTATAAACACTTGCCATAGCTTGAACCCAATTGCTATGCAGGCAGACAGATTCATTCATACATGCATAATACATACATACATACATACATACATACATACAACATAACACGTAACATGACAATGTTCTGAGTGAAATAATTCTTATCTAGTACTATTTTTCACCCTCTTATGACCCACTTTAAATAATTTTAAAAGTCACCTTGAATTTTATTATTTACTGTCTTTCTAAAAGTATGTTGCCTTTATTCTTAAAGTCATACCATACTTACACCTTGGCTGCCAGTTTTCTTAGGACTTTGTCCTAGATTCATGCAGTAACACATTTACAAAAGTTGTAGCCCTACCATATTTCATTCAAGCTTGCTTTTTATTGTACAACTATTCATAGAATTAGATTTTCTTACCAACATTTGCCTTTTGAGTTACATTGAACTGTTCTGGGGAAAGGGGCACAGTCAGCTTTCATGGTGAGGTTTTACGTGCTTGAATCTGTGGCTTGCTTAAATCAAGCTTTTTAAGGCAAGTTTTGAGGTATTCAGCTAAATTGCTGTGCAGTCCCTAAATTGGCCTTAAAGAACAAGATTAGAAATTTTTTTGGTGGAAAAAACATTGTAGGAGCTCCTACGCTTCTCAAATTGATTTCTCAAGATAGCAATATTTAGGCCAAGAGGAAATTTGATTAGTGGGACTTAAGTGCCCTCCCAGTTGCCCCAGAGTGCTGTACTCCAAAAGGGTATATTAGAAAAGGAAGCCTTTGAAAAGTGAATTGCCTAGATGTCCATTAACCTGAATGGGCCCAATTTGTCTGGCTGATTCCTTTTTATATTTCAAATATCTAAAGCAGTGTTTCTCAACCTGGGCCGCTGGAAGATGTGTGAACTTCAACTCCCAGAATAGCTGGCTGGGGAATTCTGGGAGTTGAAGTCCACACATCTTCCA
>JANHFM010001872.1:217311-229909 GCA_032468115.1 Grayia smithii | reverse complement strand
TAATTTGTTATAATTAGTTATAATCTGTAAAACTTTTCAATAAAAAAAAAGTACTGTGGTGGTTAAAAGTTTGTGAATCTCTTTGAATTTTCAATATTTTTCATAAATATTTTTTTCATGAAATGTGATATGTTCTCCACCCAGGTCCTAAAATTAGACAGAAGATAGCCTTAATAAACAAATGTGTAAAAACTATTATACTTGTTCATTTATTTGTTGACGAAAATGATCTAAAAGTACATATTTGTGTGTGGCAAAAGTATGTGGACCTCTAATACTATTAGTTCATTTGAAGGGAAAAAAGAGTCAGATGTTCAGTCAATTTTTTTTTCCTTTTGCCGGTAATAGATTTTGACAGCCGCTCCCAGCCTTTGCTGGTGGAGCAGGCTTCTTCCAGCAAGAAGGGCTATCAGCCTCAGCCTGCTGAAGGCCAGAGGTTCCATTCCTGTCAGGGCAGCGAGCACAGTTCATCCTTGCAGCCGCTGATCCGTGGGCTTCGCTGAACTCGGAGATCGCATTTGGAGCAATCTCCATGTGTCCGGCTGTCAAATACAGTTGAAACGCCGGAGAAGGATAAAACAGTGAGTTCAGAGCCAGGCTCCCGCCCGTTGAGCCCAACCTTAGCCCTTTGGGCTCAGAAGGCTTTGGAGTCCCTGCCTGGGTTTCGGGCACACGCTTCAAAAAGCGTGAAGATTTTTTTTGCTGTGCTTAATTGCAGCGAAGTGGTTTCCAGCTGTGCTGCTTTTAAAAATGGAGGAAAAAGCTGCAGAGGCTGCTGAGGGGGCTGGGAACAGCACTCCAGTTGGGAATTTGGCTCCTTTAAGCCCTGAGGCCCTGAGCACCTCTGGCCAAGGGTCCGCAAGCAAGAAGGACAAGTCCAAAGCCTCAAAACATAAAACTGCCTCCCAGAAGCCCTCCAAGGCATCAGAGGCTGATGCAGCCAGGAGACATAGAACCCTGGATAGGGAAGTGGAGAAAGCCTTGAGAAAGGCTGGTTCTCTGCAAAGTCTCCCTCAAGGGACCCCTGATAGGGAGGATCTTTCCCGCCTTTTTGCCCTGCAGCTGTTATACCGAGGGAATTTGACAGCAGGCAGGCTTTACAATGGTCGCCAGATGGTAATAGTGAGCAAGGAGAAGCTAATCTGCATAGCAACAAGGCTCCCAGGCTAATTTTAAACACTCAGCCTTCTCAGAGCTGTTCTGCCTGGCAACAGCCTGTCAGTCAGGCTTCTGCTTAACTCGAGGCTTCTTTTCAGCCCATAACTCCTGCCAGTAGAGCTGAGCAGTTAACCCCAAACATGGGGGAAATTATTGCTGCAGCAATTTCACAGGAGATTGCTGCAGGGCTCCAGCAGGGGCAAAGACTGGCTTCCACACATGCCTTGTCCATGCATAATCTGGAAGCACAAGGTATGGCTGATGCACAGGAGTCATATTCTCCCAGTCATTCCCATCATTCTTCTGTGTATGAGGAGGAGGTAGGCAGAGATTTGGACTTTTCTGAGGATGAAAGCTTATTGCCAGAGCAGCCAGTATTCTCTGGGCTTTTCAAGCCTGTTTATAAATCTCTGCTTTTTAAGGCTTGAAAATCAACCAATATGGCTGTGCCACCTATTTCGGTGGAACCAGTGCCAGGGCCTTCTGATATGACTGGGTCCTTATTTTCTGAACCTGTCAGTGAAGCAGAGATGGTGCTGTCCCCTTGATTATTTCAGGACGTTGTTAAATGCCAGCAGGTATTAAATGTCACCTGCTTCAGGGCCTAACTCGGATTCGCTGGACAGGAGGCTTTATAATACTGGGCCTGAGTTAGCGCATGCTCTGGAGCTCCCTGCCATCAATGCGACAGTTGCTGCCCTATCAGTTCAGACAGTTCTTCCTGAGGTTCCTGAGAAAGCCATCAAGCCCGAGGATAGGAAGGCTGAGCAGGTTCTGAAGAAGACTCATCAGGCAGCTGCCTGGGCCGTGAAGGCGGCCACTTCCACCTCCTCCTTCAACTGGGCATCCCTCATATGGCTGAAACAGCTACAGGACAGGATTCCAGTCACTGATTCCAGAGCCCACCAGGACTTGAACAAGTTACAAGCAGCCTTGGAGCTCTCAGCCAATGTGACGCTGAACACCACAAGGTTTGCATCGAAGGCAATTGCCTCTAATGTGACATCCAGGCAGCTCCTTTGGCTCTGCCAATGGCAGGTGGATGCCAAGAACAATTGGCGGTTGGCCTCAGCTCCCTTTTCAGGGGAAAGGCTTTTCGGTGATTCCTTGGAGCCCCCGTTGCTCAAGACCCGTGACAAACGTAAGTCCTTCCTTCCCTTTCAAAGCAGCCTGACTCCTGCCTGGCTCCATATTTTCACCGTCAGAGTTTCCTGGGAGCCGAGGGAAGTGTTGGACAGTACCGCCAGAAGCATTCCTTCCCACAGAGGCAGGAACCACAATCAGACAGGGCAGGGAGGCATAGGTCATTCCCTGCCAAACGGCCCTTTCGAAGGGGAGGTAGCCGTCCTTTCTAACACCAACAATAAATCTATGCAGGCCTCTCCCATTGGGGGACACCTGGCCTTGTTTGCCAGGCAATGGGGAAGCATTAGTACGGATGCATGGGTTGTGGAAATGGTCTGATTGGGCCTGTCCTTAGAATTTCTCTTCACACCCCTGAGGTTTTTCATTCACTGTCCTGTCTCATGTAACAGCAATAGGTGTGGACTCATGGATATGGCTATACAACATCTCCTGGATATCCAGGCGATAGAATTGGTACCGGAGTCCCAACGCAGGATTGGATTTTATTCCATCCTCTTCATAATCCCTAAGGCTTTGGTGTGTGTGAGTGTATAGGGCAATTCTAGACCTTAAACGACTGAACCTCTGTGTTGTGTAGAGGTGGTTTAAGATGTTTAAGTCTGAGCCTGTTGACTCTCATCCAGACCCTCACAGCTTCCAGGCACTGGCACATCACATCCACTGCTTCACTGAATGGACATGGGGCGGAGATATACAGCTGGGTGTCATCTGCATATTGCTGATATCCCACCCCATGTTTTCAGATGATCTCACCCAACGATTTCATGTAGATATTAAATAGGAGGGGAGAGAGGACCGAGCCCTGAGGTATCCCATAGATGAGGGGCTGAGGGGTCGACCTCTATCCTCCTACCAACACCAACTGAGACCAACCAGAGAGATAGGAGGTGAACCACTGTTACACGGTGCCCCCGACTCCCAACTCTCTTAGCCACCACAGAAGGATACCATGGTCAATGGTATTGAAAGCCGCCGAGAGGTCAAGTAGCACCAAGATAGAGGAATGACCCCTATCTCGGGCTCACTAGAGATCATCTAACAGTGTGACCAAAGCAGTCTCCGTGCTGTAGCCAGGCCTGAAACCAGATTGAAAAGGGTCCAGATAATCCGTCTCATCCAAGGACCGCAGGAGCTGGAGTGCCACCACTTTTTCTATAACCTTCCCCACAAAGGGTGGGTTGGAGACTGGACGAAAGTTCTTCAATTCGGGTGGATCCAGGGAAGGCTTCTTGAGGGGCCTTACCACCATTTCTTTTATAGTTGCGGGAAGGACCCCTCTCTCAGAGAGGTGTTGACTAATACCTGGATCCAGCTTTGTGTCACCTCCCTATTGGCCGAAACCAGCCAGGAAGGGCATGGGTCCAGTGAACAAGTGGAGTAACTCATCAGATATCCAGTACTGCCCATTACAATCAAGGGGTAGCCAATTTTGGTTTCTTTAGGGTTAGAGAGGAAAAAGATAAAAGTAGTCCTCAACTTAATGGCAATTCATTCAGCAACCATTCAAAGTTACAGCAGTGTTGAATGAAGGAATTTACAACTGGTCCTTGAAATACAGCTGTTGTAGCATTCCCATGGTCGTGTGATCAAAATTTGATCAGCCTTCCCATGTTTATGATTGCAGTGGTGCTTCGACTCAATCCTCTCCTAGCTCCCTCCCATCTATGCCTTTTTGACTCCTACATTCTTCAGCATGTCAGCCTAACTGACCTTCACCGTCTTGCTTCTGCTGCTGACCAATCATATGTGGCCTGGCCATTCACAAGGCAGCTGCTGGGCTGCAAAAGCTTTCTTCCCAAGGTTGTGCAGTTTCCTCATGAGACCTGACATAGCCAGCACCTGCCTCGTAAAGAGTCAGAGTGGGCACATGTTATCCGCAACAGGAGCAAGAGTCAGCTGCGGGGGGGGAGGCAGGCAGGGACTTCAAAAGGCAGGGTGGCAAAGATAACTGGGCTTGGGCAGCGGTGCTGTTGGGACTTCTGAGAATGTTGCAGCTTTGTGCCACACTATTGGGGCTTCCTGAGATGCTGTGACTTTGCACTGCACAATTGCACCACTTAGCAGCAAAAATTCTGGTCCCAATTGTGGTAGTAGATGGAGGACTACCTGTTGTATAATAGGTGTGCCAACATGTTTTGACTGCTT
The DNA here is from genome assembly GCA_032468115.1 of Grayia smithii. NCBI lineage: Eukaryota > Metazoa > Chordata > Lepidosauria > Squamata > Grayiidae > Grayia > Grayia smithii. Next base: position 225,460 of record JANHFM010001872.1, on the reverse strand, counting down.
TACAAATAATCAGACTTGGAGATAAAATTGCTCTATATGCGGAAGCATTTTCCCCTCCTATTTGTGGACAACTCTCATTTATTTGGGACAAAAAGAAAAAAGTATTTCATGCTATGTTATACAACATACCATAAACTTTAGATAATTCCTTGAAGCCTTTAACTTTGTTAATGTTTCACTTCCAAATGTTAATACCCTGTGGTGTTGTTTTTCTGTTTGTAGGCCAAAACCTTTGCATGAAATTCCAGCCTTTTATTGTCCTGACAAGAATAAAGTTAACTTTATTCCTAAAAGTGGCTCTGCCTTCTGCCTTGTCAGCATTCTCAAGCCCCTTCTTCCCACGCAAGATCTTACTCTCAAAGGTGCTACTCATAATCTGACCGTCACGACTGGTATGACACCCACACTGCTGCAACCTCTTTCCATGGCCTCCCTTTCAGCAAACACAGACCAAGAGCGCCTCTCTCGTGGAACGAGCAAAGTAATATCACAGATGTCTGTGCTCCAGCAGTCAGGACATAGTGAAGAAACTGAAGGATAAGCTCCGTGTGGCTAATGGGAGGGTGGGAGGGGATTTTATGGAAACAACTGTGATTAAACTTTCTAGGTGACATCTCTTTGTATCACAACAGCTGACGGTTTCATAAACAGGTCATAGGTAATATCTTACCACCATGCCATGAATGTCAGCCTGCTGTGAGATCTAGGAAAAAAGCAGCAGAGAGCCAAATGCATTTGTCTTGGGATGGTTCAGGTGCAGACTCTGAGCATGCTGCTTTGGTACCATAAAGAAGGGAGATCTCCTTACAACTGGAGGGAACAATTTTTTTCCTGATACTTTGTGTTTCAGTGTAAACTTCGAGTTTGAACAATGAAAAAGACATCCCAACTTTTCTTAGCAGAATATCTGTTTTCAGGAGAAAAAAAAGGAAATCATTAATTCATATGAAGATAGTATTTACAAATGTGCATTTTTTTAATTTCATCATCATCAGGATAATTGCACTTTTCTTGCTACATCTTTTTCACTGGGACCAATGGATTGAAATGTTTTCAGTATTCTGTCATAAGACCAGCTGATTTTGCTCCTTTTCCCAGATTAGTGTAACATCATTCAGACAAAGAAGAAAAGCAATATTGTCACATGCTGAAAGTGGTAGGGAAGGGGAAAAAGCACATGTGTGGAATTTCTTGTCTGAAAATAGCATTTTAGTGCACTTCAGCTAATCATGTCATGATTTATTCCTAATGTTGTATTTCAGGACATGTTTCCATCCTTTTTCCCCAGAACGCCAACTAACTATCACAACGGTGCCTCTTGGGACAACTTAGTTTTTTACGTTACTGTCAAAATCTTGAATTGCCTTTGGCATATATACCTGATTCTATCATGTCTTGCCACTATACTATATAAACCCTGTAGTCATATGATCTTAAAAGGGCCATGCATGCATGGTGGTTTTTGCTTGTCAAAGTACTGTTTTGTGGGTCTGTTGAGGGTAATAGTTTGTCGGGCATGATATTGTTGAAGCAATTTATTTCAATGGACATGTCTCCTTTTGGAGTAGCAATATTGTTAGGGTGTTAAGCTAAGAATATTTTTATGCTTTCATTGATGTGGCCCATTTCATTTTTAGTACTTTTTTTAAATGAACTATACTTATGGAAGAATTGAAGATAAGAAATTTCTGTTGTTATGTTTGCTTGTGAAAGGGTCTGAGCTAATATGGATAGAAAAGTGTATTTACCAAGCTGATTAAATGGCACAAGATATAGCCGTTGGGGGATAGTTAGAGAGAAGTTACATTTAGAAAGCAATATATTCTGGTATCTTTAAGTAAACAAAAATATCATAGCAGTGTAACCTATTCCAGACTGGCAGATAAACAGACATAGCAACATCAGCATGTTTTTGATGCAATGTTAGTTGGAAATGAACCACATCCACCTCAAGTGGATCTTTGATTTATTTTGCTACATTAATAATACAATATTTTAAATAATTACTCATACATTGTTTGGCCTCTTGATTCTTGTTAAAAATAATCAACTGAGTAAAACTTTGCATTTTGATTTACCCAGATAGGTGGTTGGTTTGTCCATTTAACAACATAGGTTCTGATGCAGAAACGTTAATGTAGCTGTTCGTTTTTAAGGTACCAAAACACTTCTTTGCATTTGCTGCCACAAAAGCCTGTTCTTATATTTCCTGGATGCATGAACATGGAGAGGAGAGTGGAGACTTAACAGAGCCCCCTCCTCTGCCAACTTTCTACAGTCTGACATACCAGTTGAAGCTCTAAAAGATAGCTGGACTTGCAGGCAAGATCACGTATGTTGTTATTGTGATTCTGCATTCTGCTGTAATCCATTCTGAAAGCAAGTGAAGAGCATTATGTGCTTTTATGGTACATGAATGTATCAGAATAAAGCTGCTCTTCACCTTTTTTCCTGAACATAATGGAGGTTTGTGAGAGTGGAGATGATGTTATATGCCTAGGTCTGTTTTCTCTCCACTGGTCCAAGCAAATGCATGAAGGGGCTGGACAGACAACACTATCCTTCTGGAAGTCTTTTTATTTGATTGCTGTTGTATTTTGATCCTATATTATATTGCTTTATCTTTATTTCTGTTTATTCTGTATTCAGATATTTTAGCAGAGCAAAATAGCCTTACACCCATTCCACAGTCTTAAATTTGTGGGTCATCTAGATTTACTGTATGAAACAGAAGGGGAGAGCAAAGTATTTCTTACTTGATGGTATTTTAATTTTAGTTTAAAGCAGATGTAAGTTGTGTGAGAGAATAGTACCTTGCAAAAAAAAAGGCATTGTTCAAACAATGTGAAGCTCCTTTTACTGCAAGACATATATGTGCATTCTCAAAATGTTTAATGCTCCAGCTTTATGAAACGAGAGTTGGATTATATTTGTGCAAAAGGATATCTGTACTTTATCTAAATCCACTCCTGTTGTTTCCTGTTAAGGAGCAGCTTAGATTTGACAGACTGTGTCAAATCCTTCAGGGGATTTGTGGAAATATTAAAGGGCCAAATTAAAATTAGGAATAATGAAAAAGAGTGAGTTTTTGAACCAGAACACGTTGTTTTCATGGATCGTTGTAAGATGGTTCAACTTGAATATACTGAAATCTTTTAGACATGATTTTCACTGTCCTCATTGATGCCAGAACAAATGTTAGTAGTAAATGACTCTCAAGACATTTGAGGCTGGCCTTCAAATGCACATTTAAAAAACTGACACTTCAACTTTTATTAAGAGAACAGAATTTATTTAGCCCCTGTGTTTGTAATAATTTGAGGATTTGTATATTATAACCAGAAAGGGCTTAATTAAAACATTTCTACTTTTATGCAGTGAGAGGATTCAATTGATTTGCAGCCACAAGATGTTAGTTCATAGCAAGCATAGTTATCGTTTAGAACGGCAATTTTTATGTTTCTTCAAATCTCATATTAGCTGTCTCTGTGGTAAGTTACCCTTTCTGTGGTATATGAGCATTTAAGCTAATGATTTCAAGAGAAGTAAGAATGATAAAGTTCAAGGAAATTGTAAAAACAAGGCAGAGAACTTGGACACTTTTCCACGGTCAGAGGCTTTGTACTTCCAAGTCACATGGAGAGCTTGAAGCATTCCTTTCTCTTCCAAATGCAGCTAAAGAATTTAAAAGAGATTGTTGAGAAGTGTTTTCTAGGAGTTGGTTTGATAAAGAAGATAATTTCTTTGTCGTTGATGATTCATAGTTAATAGTTCACAAGGGCTATATATTTGAAAAAATGAGAAAGAATAATTCCTTTTATTCCTAAAGGCAGTGACCAGAGTGGAACTGGGTATTCTTCATGTACCTTTGCCCCTTGTTCTATTTTATCCCTACTTTCATTAAAAGGTGGGGGGAGTACCAGAGGTGAAATCCAGCAGGTTCTGACAGGTTCTGGAGAACCAGTAGCGGAAATTTTGAGTAGTTTGGAGAACCAGCTAGTACCACCTCTGTCTGGCCCCAGGGGTAGGGAGGGAATGGAGATTTTGCAGTATCCTTCCCCTGCCACGCCCACCAAGACACCATGCCCACCAAGACATGCCCACAGAACCGGTAGTTTTAAAAAAAATTGATTTCACCACTGGGGATTACATCTTATTTTCATCCAACTTGTAGAGAAGCAGCAACATTGAGATAAGGGGAGAAGAAAAATTAGGAAAATGAAAGAAAGCAAAACAGATTACCCAAAATAAGGACAGGTTTCTGATGGCAAAATGAGATTCAAGGAACAATCGATAAAGAAAGAAAGAATTCTCTTTATCCTTGTGCCTCTTTGCAAGTTTAGATTAGCTAAAAATATATACTGCATGAGCTACAAGTTTTTGCAGTTGAAAATCCAGAAAAAGACAAAAAAACAATGGCCTGTTTAGTATTGTTACACACTTACTTAGAAGTTGACTGCTGACATGTAAATTGAACAGAAGTCATGTGGCAAGGATTCATGAAATCTCTCAAAAACAGAATTAATTATTGTATCCTGTATTTGGAAATAGAGATTACAACATAGTCAAGTAACTGTTATGTGAAGAGATTAAAAATCCAATGTCTTCAACTGATTTGTAGTCATGTTCAGTGTAGCATATAACAGGAAATGCATTATTAAGAACTGATAACACACTATAAATAATACATATTTTCTGACTATTTTACACATCAGTTATAAAAGATAACAAACAGGGATTCTTGCCAGATCAAAATTCATCAATAGGCCTGCTCTGAAGTGTAGAATATAGTTTATTTCCATCACCAACAGAATAAACTGATACGGAGAACAAAAATCCCTTGATATTGCTTTGTACACTCTGATAATATTCTGTTCATGGTTTTAGAGTGCTTTTAGGGAAAAGAGGAAACTTTAATAATGAGAAAGTCTTAAGGATAGCATTGAATTTTGCCTTGGTGATTTGTTTGTTACAGGGGATAACTTTAAATGGGACAGATAGCAAAGTTCTGCCCTGCAAAAGCTTGGAGAACAATGCAGGTATTACTCAGCTTACAACCACAATTGAGCCCAAAATTTCCATTGCTAAGCAAGGCTTAACGTAAGTTTTGCCCTATTTTATGAGTTTTCTTGCCACAGTTGTTAAGAGTGAATTGCTGTGGTTGTTGTTAAGTGACTGCTTGTCAGAAGGTTGCAAAAGACACTTGTGTGACCCCGGGACACTGCAGCCTTCATAAATATACACCAGTCACATAACTAGAGATGCTACAACAGTCATAAGTGTGAAAAACAATCGTAAGACATTTTTCTCAGTGCTGTTGTAACTAAATGGTCACTAAGTTGTAAGTTGAGGACTACCTGTAACTAATTGCATATTTGCAGGGGTGTCAAACTGGCGGCCCATGGGCCAGTTGCATTGCGCAAGCCATGCCCACCCCAGCTCTGTGAAGGTAAAAAAGTCGCAATACGTCACATGACGGCAACGTGACACAGCGAGTTTGAAACCCGTGGCTTAATCCTTACAACATAAGATGCTGCTTTTTTTACTTAATTTGCATCAATGTTACTTATCATAACTCCTTATTAGAAAAAAAGCATTCTTTCTGATGGTTGTCTGCTTATGTAAGCTATTGGTGACCTGAAAGTGAGCCCTTTAGAGAAGTTTTGTGATTGACTTTCATGTGAATGTAGCTGCACCACTGACTAGGTAGCAAGTTTGAAGATTTTTATGTTTATGGTATGTGCTTCAGCATAAAACTATTCAAGACTACAGTTGTGGCTAATTGAGGTCATACATAAAATATAAAAAATGTCAAAAAGGTCAAATTTCTCTCTGTGACTTTCTGCCTCTTTCTGTCTCTCTCACACACATGAATAGCTAATTTTCAAAGATGAGTTAGTGAACATGAATGTTTTTATGATTTCTGGTTTCCTCATTTTGTTTAGCTATAGATATGTTCAAATGCCAATAAAATGTTTATGAAGTTGTATCTTTCCTCACACTCTAGTTCTGCCTAGATATTGTATAAGTAACCTCCTTACAGCAGTTCACTGCCAGTGGTATGTATGGGGTGTTATTTCCCTTCCAGGTTCATCTTCTCTTGCTAGAGCCAGTACTAGGGATAAAGGTGTTACAGCTATGTGCTATAATTGTAAAGGCCAATGATGTTTGAATATGTAAGATTTTTTAAAAAAATTTCTTCTCAGTGCACACTGGTGTGTTTGGGCATTTGTTTTTCTATTGTTTTTATTTTAATGATTGATGTACAACATGTCAACAAGAAATTTTATTGAATTTTTTTACAAAAAAATGTTTTCCTCACCTTTATGGAACTTGTACACTTTCAATAAATACTTCAACAAAATCATGTATTGCTTCTGGTTTTTCCCTGTGTTTGGTTTATAACATAACACATAACAAATCTGATTTTGCTTACTAGAAAGTTTAAAACAACTGAAAACTGAGAGGTATATGTCAAATTGCCTTATCCCCACAGAAACACTGGTGTAAAATTGTTTATTTTAAAAAACAGTTAATTAAGGTAATATTTAAAGATTTTAAAAGGTTACTTACATTGTAGAAGTTTATTGTTTGTCATGGTTATTGTCCTTAAGTGAGCTGAATTCATGTTCTCTCCTTGATGAAAACCCTGAACAGTCAGTCTTCTCTGAAATGAGTTCAGATTTGGTTGCTTTAAAGATGAAATATGAAGAATGCAGAATGTATGCATGCTAGCTACATATTATTAAAACATTCCTTTCTGTCTGTAACCTTCAATTGGGCAAAACAGTGCATCACATGGCAACAGTTTTTGAATCAACATACCTCTAATGGACTAAGAAGAAGTCCAAATCCAGGACCCATTAATCCTATGAGATTGAAATTTGGCAAAATTGTGGCCACTTCAACACTGTCACACTGCCACAGTCACCTATACTCATATCATTATTTCCAATGCTCTAGCTCAGTGGTTCTCAACCTTCCTAATGCCGCGACCCTTTAATACAGTTCCTCATGTTGTGACCCCCAACCATAAAATTATTTTAGTCACTACTTCGTAACTGTAATTTTGCTACTCTACACGTGTGACTGGTCCACATAAGTACATTATGGAGCCAACTCCATCACATACACCTGTATTTGTACAGGGTGTATGTGATGGGGTTGGCACAATGATGTCATCATGCCGGATATTCATGTGGGCGTATCTGCAATGTGGGCGGACCCATCTGGAGACGGATAGAGGAGCGGTGTCTCGGTTCCTAAGATCATTGTGTGTTTTCCGATGGTCTTAGGCGACCCCTGTGAAAGGGTTGTTTGACCCCCAAAGAGGTCACAACCCACAGGTTGAGAACCACTGCCCTAGCTGGTTTCCCTACAAGGAAAATCAATGGGCAAGCCAGCAGGAATCAGGAAGTTCTTTTGCTTTTCCCCCCCTCCCTATGATCATTCTGTTTCTCTTTTTAGGTAAGGAAGTACCGGTATGTCTGAAATGACTCAACAAATCACTGGTGGTGTGGTAATTTATAAATACTAAATTGTGAAAGGAATTTTGCTAACAAGTGGACATTCTAGGCAATCATAGTTATTTCTGTTTTCAGTTGCTTCAATATATCGTTGGTCCTTAGAATAAAAAAAACCTTTTAATTTGTTTCTTCCTAAAATGTAGTAGTAAAACAATTCTTTGTTAGAAAGCATAGGCTAAAATAAACTATAGAGTTCCAATGTGATCATGATTATATAACAGCAGAAAGACTAAAATTGCAGAGATGGATTGTATTTTGAAGTGGATTTAGTTTACAACATGACAGATACTTATTGTTACAGATAACTAACAAGAAGATAATAATCTTTATCAGTAAATAGTTTGTTCTTAGTGGTGGCACCACAACTGGGAAGCAAATCAAATAGCTAGACTTTAAAGAGAAACCCTATACAACCTCTGACATTATGAAATCGAGGTTAAATGTTTAAGCACAAGAAAATGTAGTTCTGAAATGGAACTGGAAGAACTACTGAAGCTTCAAATACTGTTGTGCCCATCAGACTCTACTTCATCTTTTTAAAAACCCTTTAAATAGAATAGAATAGAATAGAATAGAATAGAATAGAATAGAATAGAATAGAATAGAATAGAATAGAATAGAAT
>JANHFM010001872.1:135940-146010 GCA_032468115.1 Grayia smithii | reverse complement strand
GGCGTGGTGGGACGAACTCTTTAAACGCCGAGCAAACACGTTCCGTCCCATTGCTGACTTTAATTGTGTTTCGCGCATGTTACTCCTCGTTGTATGTTCTCACAAGAAGGAATAAAAGTTACTTTTGTTGCACTGTTCAACGAACTCCTGTTCCTGTTTGTTTCGAGAAGACGGAGAAGAGTGACAACTACATTGTAAACAGGAGATAGGTGGTGACTTATCCCTCCTTGAATTTTAATATAGATGATCTCTTTGTCTCCTCTTTCAAACCAGTTGTTCTCTCTGTCCAGACTATGAACTTTGCTGTCTTCAAAAGAGTGAGCCTTGTCTTTCAAATGCAGATGAACTGCTGGATCCTGTTCTTACGAGTTTGTTCTGTGTTGTGCCATGTGTTTCTGTAGTGGTTGTTTTGGTCTGCACATGTCTTGCTGCAGTGCATTGCATATACCACATTGCTCTCTTTGTGTCTGGGTATTTGTATTTGCTTAAAGTATCCATGTATGTGTTGGTTAAAAATCCATTATTCAAAAGTGCCACTGCCTCCTGCCTAGGGCTAGTGAAGTGATTGGCCTAAGGTCACCCAATTGGCTCTGTGCCTAAGCCAGGACTAGACTTCATGGTCTCCCGGTTTATGCAAAACAATACATTGAGGTTGGGGAAAATTGTACTTAAGAAGTTACAAGTTTAAATTAAAATACTTCAGGATAACTGAGGGCTTTTAAAAAAAGGTAATCTAAAGCAGGGGTCCCCAACCTTTCAGACCTCAGGGACCACTAAATTCATAATTTTAAATCCCAGGGACCACTAATATGATCTGCCTAATGACCGGTTTGGTGGGCGTGGTTTGGTGGTCATGTGATTGGGTGGGCGTGGCCAACTCGATGGCCAACTTGATGTCACATCGAGGGGCGCCTCGCTGGCCACTACTCACCCCTCCACTGCCAGCCACTCCTCACCTCCCCACCCAGGCTCCTTAGGTCCCCAACAGGAAGCAGTTGTTGGAACTAAGCAGCCACCCTGAGAAAGAGTTGGCAAAACAGCTGGCTCAGTTCAAATTGGATCTGACTGAGAAGGAGGCTCAGCAGAAGCACCTCACTCAGGACTACGAGTATAGGCTTCCAACGCAGAGGGAAGACCTGCATGAGTGCAAGGCTAGGTACCGGTGGCTGGAGGCTGGAGGCTGGAGGCTCAGCAGGCTGAGATGGCCAGCCAGTTCCAGGCCATGATGCAGTCCCACTGTAACAAGGCCCTCTGGCTCCTTGCCACCAGTGGCATTTCCCTCCAGCCTCCGCTCAAAGCCCCACACCATGAGGCTGAAGCAGATCCCAAGTCGGAATTTCTGCCCCTCTCCAACCCATACAAAAAGACCCTGAAGGGGGAGATTCTGTGCAGCAACACAAACATTCATTGCCAGGGGCCATAGTTTGAGGACCTCTGATTTAATGCAATATAAAAAAATGCAAATCATTTTTCTGCGGACCACTGAAATTTTCTTGTGGACCATCAGTGGTGACCACTGATCTAAAGTGAAATTATAGATGCTTAGTCAGGATTCTAAGTAAATAAATACAAAATATCTTTGTTTCCATTAGCTGAAAACTAATTCTGTAATAGCATAAGAGCTACTGCTTCTTGGAAGGTAGAATTGCTTCATATTGCTTTTGACAAATTGTGCAGTCTAATTTTCCCTCATCCTAATCTCGGGAGCCACTTGCTAGTGATACTTTCATGAGGCTGTAATTTTTGTACAGATAGCTCAAGGGAAAAAAAACCCTTAAAAACAGATAGTTGTTTTTGAGAAGAGGTAGACCAGGTTGCCTTAGACTCAAAGTTAGTATGAAATTACAGAAATAATATCTGCATGAATTGCAAGAAAGCTACACTTGACTATAGAAAACAAATTTTCTTTCTCTTTGTAGAGAAAGTAGGTTCAGTATATTGGATGTAAGCTACATCTATTGCACATAATTATAAGCAGAAACAAATGAGGTCTAATTCATAATTAATTTTTCCTCTTTCAATGAATGGGGCCTATGCTGAGTAAGCTTAAACAGAGCTGATTCTTTCTTTATCTCTGGAGAAGGCTATTCAGGCAGCCTGATACTTTAGTGTCTCATACTAAACTACATTTCTTTAGAAAACTTTGGAACAATTTAATTGGATGGAAATGTCTGGGAAAGTTTTTTTTTAATTACTTCATTACATAATATCTGAGAACTGAGTTGGAATTTAAACTTGATTCTCCTCTGCTGTTGCTAATCACATAGGTTCAAGTGAAACATGAGAATTTAATGTGGGGATAATCAAAGATGGAAACTTTGTATTGGCTCAACCTTTTATATGCAGAATCAAGAATTACATGGAACGTAACTCTGTCCAATGTATTGGAATAGGATTACAGTTCCAATGCATGAAATATACAAAGTTTTGAATAAACAAACACTGCCTGACTTTTGAAACAGTGATTAGAAATTATTATCTATTATTTTAAAACTTGGCTAGAATATGATTAGTGACTAAGGTAATGATTGGTGGAGTTATGATGCAAAATGGTTTATTTCTGATTTGAGAAGTGACAGATCTTTCCTCTTAGAGAGTGGAATGTTGTACTGAAAATAGCCACTGGCTGATCCAGTTTTTGTTTATAGCAGCCAGCACTTCCTGATAGGAAAATAAACAGTGCTGAACTTTGCTCTTCAAATTGTATCATCAAGTCTGGTTGAAGCTCAATAGATACTATGGGTGATTCTTCAAAATTTCAGGAAATATAGGTCTTAAAAGCCAGTTAAAGTAACTCCTTCTGTGGTATGGCAAGGGAGATGAATTACTTTATCTGGCAGATTTCACAAGATCATCCAAATTAATGACAGGAATCAGTTTTTTTTAAAGCGTCAGACAGGTTAAAGACAAGAATTTGTATTTCTACCATAGTAGAGGGGAGAAGAGAGAGCCATGAGGACAACTTTAGGATTGGCTTTGGGTAACCAAAAATCTTGGTTAGCATGGCATATTGTTCATGCAAAATAAATCTCTTGCTAAGGACTAAGGCCATTGAAGACACCTTTTTCTTATACTTAACTTTTGCTTTTTGAAAAGTCAGAATCTGATGGGAAACAAATTGTCTAGAAATCATTAATTGCATTGCAAATATCTTGTTTGTACATTTTTTCCTTTTCAAGTCAAAATAAAACTAGGAGTTGTGGTCTCCTGTTTTGAGTAATTTTCAGATATAGCCAGTTACCTTTATCTCTGAAATCCAAAAAGACAGTTGCTGAAGAAGTAAGTTGGATATAAGTAAGACCGGGACTCCATTAAAATCTCCCAGCAGAATCTGTGCTTCATATGGGACAGGACATGATTGAATTGCTGAGGACAGTGTTGAGTGAGTTGTCAGACTAGAGTTTTGTCTGTTTAGTGCTAGAAAATCGTACAAACATATTAAGGGCAGTAGATAACGGGCAGTAGAAGATGCTTCTTAGGTATGTATTCTCCTAGGAAATTTTATATTCAAAATTAGTTTCTCTGTCACAAAATGGTTGCTTAGTGACAAGTCACTTCAATAAATTGCAGAACAGAGAACAAAGAAGCAGACTGATTTGCTCATATCTTACGTTTGGTCTTCCCTTAACTCACTTACTGGCAATCCTCCAGGCAACCCAAGACGGCATTATAAAAATTGTAAAGAAGTGTTTTTTATTTGCATCCTATTTCATGTTTGTTCTGTTCAAGTATTTTATGCAACGGATTCTCATATTAGTACTTTGTGGTAAAGCTCTTCTAGGATTTTATTTCTGGCTAAAGCAGTGTGGAAACGCTTTAAATAAATTGTATGTAGTTAGAATTGTGGGCTAAGGTTGTTTTTAAAAGCAATTAGATAAATTCATGATCATAACATCTGATAGAAACCACAATCATATTTCAAAAATATGCCATCATTCAAACTACATGGATTATTCATCTTGCTATTTGTAGTTTGTTATCATGACACAAACTATATACCCTACATAAGCCATATCATTTGTGCAATAAAGTCATGATGGGTGTGACACAGCTTGTCTCACCAGCATCCATGTTCATGAGCCATGCATTTGTCTCCTTATAATTAAATATATGCAGGAAACCAGTGAACTGAATGTTGGAATAATCCAACATTTCTTGGTTTCTTGCTGTGTATGTGTGCTGGAAAATCCGTTTGGGCACTGTCGATCAAAAAATGATGAACGACATATGCTTTCGGTTTGATTTAGTAGGATAACTTTTTCCTAGTATTTCTAAGATTGTTTCAGATTAGAAAACCCTCTTGAAAATCAGAACATTGAAGAAGACATTCTGACTCCAGAGACAAGCTTCTACAAGACTATTCCAAAGGCAAAGCTAGATTTTAAAAGTCTATTTAAAATAACCTCATACAAATACAGGTAGCCCTTGACTTACAATGGTTCATTTAGTGACTGTTCGAAGTTACAATGACATGGAAAAAAGTGACTTATGACCATTTTTCACACAACCATTGCAGCATCTCCATGGTCACATGATCAAAATTTGGCCACTTGGCAAGTGACTCATATTTATTATGATTGCGATGTTGGGGGGTCATCCCTTTTGTGACTCAAAAGTGTTTTTTCAAAAGGCAACTGAACTTTTTCCTTGAGGAAGAAGAACAAACTGCATCTGATGAAGTTTCTTGGATAAGAGACAAAACATTTTGTTCTTCCTAAAGGAAAATAATTTAGTTGCCTTTTGAAAAAGCACCTTTGAGACAGCTATAACTTGGATGACTGAGAATCTCTGCAGACATTCCCTTTTGGGACTTTCTGACAAGCAAAGTCAATGGGAAAGCCAGATTCACTTAACAATAGTGTTGACTTAACATGATTAAGTGTTTCACTCAACAACTGTGGCAAGAAAGGTTGTATAAAATGGGGTAAAACCAATTTAACAAATGTCTCACTTAGCAACAGAAATTTTGTGCTCAATTGTCATAAGTCAAGGACTATCATATACTTTTTCTTTAGATATGATAAGCCTACTTTTGAAAAGTTATATTTGCTGGTCTGTGATCAAAATAAAGACCTGATTCATGGATTAGTCATTGACAAAATGAGACTCTCTGGTGACACTCCATGGGCGGGCCCTGACATTAAGCAAAGAAAAAATGCTTAACTCAGTTGGCTGTGACCATCGATGTGGCTGTGTTTGCCAGAGAGTATGCTCTACACTCCCTAAATTACAGTAGTTGGCTCTTCTGATGTGATAGGGATTGATTTACTCGGCCTGCCACTCTGTTTTTTTACAAGAAAAGAGGAAGTGTTTGGTCTTCCAGCTCAGTGGCAAAATGGCTTATCCCTAGAGCAGAGGTGTCAAATTCGCGGTGTCATGGTGGTGTCACATGACATATTGTGATTTTTTCCCCCTTTGCTAAACTGGACGCGGGTGTGGCCAGTATGTGACGCATCTGGCCAGTCAGCTGTGAGTTTGACAGCCCTACCCTGGAGTCTTCCATGAACTATTTTTACTGAGTTTTCCTTGTTTCTTGACTTCCAGTATTCAACCTTTGTGGAGTTTCTGAAAACTAGCAAGAGTTTTATAACTATCAAAGATGCAGTTAAATCAGTGGTAGTATTAATGTCTGCCTAGCAACTCTCTTCCCTTTCTACCTGGCATTGCTTGTGTCATAAAACTAACAGTTTTAATTAATACAAAACTAAGCAAAGACCACTTGTACTAGTAGGTCATTTTGGGGGCATTGAAATAGGAGCCCCAATCATCTTGCCTGCAACTTATTCTGTATAGGAATTTGTGTGGGCAGCCTAGAGGCCATTCTGTTCAGTTAATAAATGAAGCCCTGCATGGAAGTCCTAGAAATGTATTCTATTTATATACCTACCTATCTCACATTCTTGACTTATTTATTTATCCATTTGTTAGATTTATATACTATTTTTTCTTCAAGGAGTTCAAGGTAGTGTAGATGGAACTCCCTTCTCCAATGTTTCCCCACAGCAACCCCACAACCTGTGTTCTTCTGTATTGCCAATTCTACAGGGACATTTGGCACAAATTGATTACATCTCTTTTATTTATATTTCTGGGACACTGTTTGTTAAGATGAATTTATTTCTTTGTATTAAAATTTAAAGTAAAATTATGTGTAAGCTTTGCTAATGGTTGCTAATAATTCTTGTTATGGGATAGTTTTGTGTTGTTCATTTATTGGCTATATTTTTATTAGTCAATGACTGAAATAAAATTCTGTCTCTCTGTCTTTAGTAACTTCCTTGAGGAGGGGGCAGGTTGAATGGAAAAAAATCCTCCATAGGTGGGAACTGGAATCTGAGTCTTCTTGGTATTAGTCAAATGAGTGTTCTACCTTTAAGGTGTTTACAACAATAAAAACATATAGAGCGTTCCACATTATATCTGTGGAAAACTATATTTACAATAAGTAATAAAACACAGAAGGGATTTACAGGTGGCTTCCCTCTCTATTTATGCTCATCAAATTCCTTCCTGTTTTAAAGCTGTCCATATGTGCCCCAGAGACATATCTGAAACCGTTGTTTCTGAATGTGCTTTTGAGACACAAATTGTAGTTTGCTCAAACTTTACTTCATTTTAAAGATAAAGGTGAACTGTGGTTTCCTTGAGCCCTCAGCCTTTGAATTACCTCTTTTGTAGTTCAAAGGGAAGATTGAGTAGTATCATTTCATGCTACCATGGTTTAATTTGTTTTTGGAAAGTTTGAGCTGTATTTCTCTTTTAAACATGATTGTTGTATTGATTCAATTGTTATTTGAAGGATTTTGTTTTTATTTTACTCACATACCCTGTTTTTCTTATGATATTATATTTTGGGATTGTAAATGAATTGTTTTAACTTGTGTTTTACTTGTCTTTGACTGTTGTAAAGGATGATGGTGATGATTATGTTTCTTTAAATTTGTCTGGGTACTAGCTGTACTGAATTAGGAGGTTTTACTTCTATGAAAGGTGATATACTTTGATTATAGGTGGCACTAGCAAATCTGTTTAAAACCCTGCATATTGAATAATTCTAAGAAAAGCCTCAAGGAAAAAAAATCTACCTATCTATTGATTATTAAAATATTTTGAAATGATTGATAATTTTTTTACATGTGTTCAGTCTAGTTTGTTTCTGTTTTACCTAAACAAGGTCTTTTAGCATTATATCTTGTTAAATTTGCTCGAAGTTAACCAAACATTTCTAGTTGTCATGCTTGTCATTAATTTGTTGATAATGGTAACTAGAAGATTTAATGACGAAGACTTGCATGTTAGATGGTAAATTTCTTGGGGCATCTATCATTTTGCTTTTTATAAAATGCCCTTGTATACAGATGGCACTATATAAATAGATGTGGGTGTGTTCTGTGTGAATGAAAAAAAACCCTGTAGTAGTAAAATATGGTGCCAATTATTCCCTGCCTTCTTGTAAATTAGAAGTAAATAGATTGTTGCAAGAACAGCACTTATTCATTGCCTTTCAATAGAGAATAGAACAATTAAAAATAACTGTCTTGCCTACTTTTCTTCCTTCTGTTCGCTTGTGTCTGGAGCTGCTTGGACAAGTCCCTTCAGTTTTCTTGGCAAGCTTTTCCAGAAATGGTTTGCCATTGTCTGTTTTCTAGGGCTAAGAGAGAGTGACAGACCCAAGGTCACTGGCATTGTGCCTAAGGTGGGACTAGAACTCGGTCCCTGATTTCTAGGTTGACTCAGCCTTCCATCCTTCTGAGGATGGTAAAATGAGGACCCAGATTGTTGGAGGCAATATGCTGACTCTGTAAACTGCTTAGAGAGAGTGTCAAAGCACTATGAGTCTAAGTGCTATTGCTTATTGCTATTCTAGCTTGATGTCTTAATCAGTAGCCCAAACTGGCTTTCTCTTGACTGCTTACCATGATGTGAAAATATTTCAATGTCCTTTTTGCTGGAGCAACATAAATAACTTTGGAGCTACATAATAAAGAGTAGAACAACTAAACCTCTTAGCTGTTTCCTTTAAATGGAGAGGTTTGTGATGTCAAAATCAAGAAAACGTATAGCAAAACCAAGACAGCAGCTTAATCACATGCACCATTGGCTTTTCTTGTGAAAGGGCATTGTAATGTAGGCAACTTCCTAGCTCTCTGAGTTGGCATGTTGTTGCCACGTTTCGGTATATACTGATTTATGATCTGGGAAAGACAGAAATGTTTTAAAAATATCACAAGAGTCTAGTGATGGATTCCTATTTATTCTGGAACTGAGTCACCCTCCTAGTCTGATTTTTCAAGATATATTTTTGCCTTGGAATGAAGCTTTAATGGCTTCTCATGTTCCTGATTTTGGGAAAGATTCTTTATTTCCATGGATACTGAAAGTGTGTCCACTTTTTACCACTAGCTAAATCCCCCAACAGGAAAAAAAATCACTGTGTTTAAGGAATATTTTTTCCTAATTCATGTTGTAAGATGTTTAGCTCCTGGTGCAAAGGTGTGCAGAATAAGGGTTTTATAGCAAGTGACTCTCAGAAGCTCTCTAGAAAAGACAAATTTGGTTGTATTTACAAAATTTATCTGATATTGATAGTTGGAATTGCAAAATCTATATTGATTTTTGTGAACTGTTTATCCAATTAATTACTGTAATAAGCAGAAGAAAATTATTGTAGAGAAGAAACCCAATGACTTAAGAATGTGCTGTAATTTTTTAAATAAACTAGTTGTGTAATGCCTTGATAAGCGTGATCCAATATTGAAGGATATCTTAAACCTGTAGTTACGTACTCATTTGATTTAGATTTCACACTACAAGGTTTGATCATAATTTATTAAGCAAACTACAGTTCACTCTTCACACTAGTCACTGACTTAGTGCAGACTGCAGAAGCTAAGTTTGTATAACATATAAAGCCAAATTGAAACACCACATTGTTGCTGGATTTGTTTTATGAAGCATACCAGTGGATCAATGATTTGATTCACTGGTCTGCTTCATTGATCCATCTCACTCAGTATGTTGCTGGCTGTAGCTCTCTGATATCCAAGTCTTTTCCAATTAGTTTTCTGTAAGCTGCTTTAAGTGATAGATATAAAACCTGTGTTTTTTTAACGTACACACCCTACCACTGATACTTGTGCCTTTCTCTTTACTCTTCATGTCTTATTTAAATGATTGGTTGGACCAGGTTTTTCTCAATTTAGTAAATAGCTTCTCCTTTTCCATTCAGTTGGGTAAAATGTAAAGTTTCTTTTAAATTCAGCTGAATTTATGAGTTCATGAATGTATACTGATTGATTGATGATTAAACGAGAAACATCTAAATTAGTCATGTCAGAAGTACAGAAAGAATATAGCGTAGTAAGCAAGGTACAAAAGCATGTTCAAATATTTCTGGGCTTAAAAAAAATTCAATATATTAAACCAGTCTGTTTTTCTTCACAGAAAGATCCAGACTACTTGAAGCTATGGTTGGACAGTTTTGTTTCTAGCTATGAGCAGTTTCTGGATGTGGACTTTGAAAAACTGCCCACTCGGTATGTTGAAATACATCTTATTTGATCTGATATATAATAAGGCTAAATAGATATAAAAATATTTCTGATAATACTTTTATCAAGTGTAATATGCAAACATAATGAAAGCACAAATCAGAGTGAAGAATTCAATACATCTTTTTATCTGATGGTCAACTCTTAAATCCTGATAAAATGTATAAAATATATAATGTCCCCACATTATGCTTCTTCATTTTTTTCCTCACCGCTCTTTTTGGAAAATGCAAGCTACTCTAATCTTTATTATCTCTTTAAATCATATTTTATATTAACTACTCTTGAAGAACTCAAAATGTGCCTCCACACCAGTGATGGGTTGCTCCCGGTTTGGTCCGGTTCGCGCGATCCAGTAGCGGTGATGCTGTGACGTCACCGAACTGGTTCTACGCGTCCTGGACCGCACCCCCCCATGCGCCCGTACTTACCGGCCCAGTTGTGGAGCGCACTTGTGCGCATGCGCAGAAAACTTTTTTTGACCTTTTTTGGCCAAAAAAAGCTTCTGCGCATGTGCAG
>JANHFM010001872.1:101364-115112 GCA_032468115.1 Grayia smithii | reverse complement strand
TCCCCTCGTTCCCGAGGTTCAGAGTCAGGATTTTAGACCTGTAGGGGCTTCCAGGGATTTTTCCCTTCCCGAGCAGCCTCTTCTGCCGCTTTCCACTTCACTCGGCCTGGGCGGGCAGTTCTTTAGATCTTCCACACCGCCCGCCATTTTTGTTAATTTTGGCGCGCCTGCGCTCACACCAAGCCTGCAATTTCAGCCCCCCCCCCCCACATTTGCCTTCCCCCTGGCAGCATCGGCAGTTTATGTTCCACGTGGGGGCTTTTCTCCTCTTAAGTGCTGCGTATGGCTCTTTTATCTGTTAGGGTGTTTGCTGAGCCTATTGTTTAGTCGAGCCGTTTGCGGTTCTCAGTGGCTCATTCCTTAGGAGGTATCTTTTCAAGAGAGAGCTTTGACTCAGGATACAATTTACCTGAGGGTGAATCGTTGTGTGGATGAGCATCCTCCCACTCAGTGGTATCGCTTTTTCTGGGATAAGCGTCCTCCCACTTATGGGATCGCTTGGCATTAGAGTGCCTGAGGTGGGGCTGCCTGATTATTGTCACCTGATACCATCAGTGACCAGTGCACAGTTGTTGGGGCTATTTATATGAGATTAATTGCAGGCTGTTTTTTCTATGTTAGTTGTCTCATATTTTATATTAATTAATATTTTTTTAAAAAAAATTAAAAATAAACAAAACAAAACAAAAAGAATAAAAATAATAAAGAGAAAAAAAATTATTTATCATTGCTGGCTGCTTCCCACTGACCTTCCCCTTAAGGGGGTCGCTGTTCTGCCTTTCTCTTCCACCCCCTTTGATGTTATAAAAATTTGGATTATCTGTGCCTTCCTCAGTTATCAGAATGCCCAAGGCCAAGAGTAAGTCTCAGCAGGCTGGAGATAATGATGATGTTCCTAGTATTCCTGATCAACAGGATCAAACTCCTGCTCCTACTCCCTCAGAACCTACCCCTAAGGGCAAAAAGGGTTCTCGTTCCTTGCCATCTCAGAAGTTTGAGCAGCACAGACACTTAGCTCTTCAGTGCATTTGCAACAGAGCTATGCGAACCTCAGGGGCTCAGGCTCGTCCTACCTCCCCTAGTGCAAGTATTGACCAAGTCTCTTTAAGGGATTGTGAGCCCAGTATTCCTGCCTGGAGGGCTCAACCGTCCCCTGCCCAAGCCACCTCTCCTGCTCAGGGGTCTGTTACCCAGGATCAGAGGCCTACCTTATCAGAAGAGTTGCGGCTCATGATTGCTGAGACCATCCGCCAGGAGGTCCAGGGTCTGTTAGACAAACCGTGCCAGGGCTCCTCTGCCCCCTCCATAGTTTCCAATGAAGCAGAGGCTCAGTCAGATCAGGAGGTTTTGTCGGATTGTGAGAAGGCTCTTCACAGGAGCTCCATTACTGGCAGTCAGCTTTCTCTGGAGGAATTTGATTCGCTTGGGAATGAGCTGTCTGAGGATGAGGGCTTAGTGCCTGATCAGCCACCCTTTACCGGGCTCTTTCCTACTGCTCTTTTTAAGTCTTTGCTTTACAAGGCCAAAAATGCTGCTTGGCTGGGGTCAGGGACAGATGGTGAGGCTCCTTTTGATTCTCATTATGGCGCTAAATCCCTTTTTGATGAACCAGCCTCTTCTATAGATGTGGTGTCTGTCCCGTCCTTACTGATTTCCACAATCAAGAAGCAGTGGAATGTTCCAAGTGCACCCCCTGCTCCATCCAAATTAGACAAGAAGTTCTTTAATATGACTGGAGATCTAGATTCTATATTGCAGATACCTACCGTTGATGCGCCTGTCACAGTGCTCTGTCCCAACTCCTCCCTTCCTGGAGATCCAGAAGAAGGACTGAGACCAGAAGAAAGAAAGCTTGACCTGGCTCTTCAACGAGCGCATCTGGGCGCGGCTTGGGCCATCAGATCCTCTTCTACAGCTTCCTTTGTCAATAGATCTACTCTAGTTTGGCTCCAGGAGTTAAGATCCAATTTGCCTCCTGAGGCTTCCAGCCTTATACAGGATGTGAACAAACTTATTGCCGCTCTCCAATTCTCGACAGACACCACTTTATATTCCACTAGGTTCGCTTCCAATTCCTTGGCATCGGCAGTTACCGCCCGCAGGCTTCTCTGGCTCCGGAACTGGTCAGCTGACATTCATCACTAGTGGCGTCTAGCCTCTTCACCATATGCAGGATCTCAACTCTTTGGTGCCCCGCTGGATCCTCTGCTGACAGAAACGAGAGATAAACGGAAGATCTTGGCATCAGTTTCCAGGAAGGCTGAGTCTCGGGGGGCTGGTCCTTACCGCCGCCCTCAGCCCAGGCACCCGGATTGGGGGTATTCGTCCCATTTTTCCACTTCAGGCTTCAGACAGAGAGGGTCATCTGAGAGGCCCTTCAGAGGTAAGAATTTCCCTGGCTGTCGGCCCTTTCGGGGGGGAGGGGGCTGTCCTTTCCGCCGCCAGTGATAGGCCGTCTTCTGATTGTCCCATCGGCAGCAATTGGCCTTGTTTGCCGACCGGTGAGATCAGACTTCCTCAGACGCTTGGGTCAGGAACACGGTCCATCTTGGCCTGTCCTTGGATTTCATCTCCACCCCTCCACCCTTTTTCATTTCTTGCCCTGTTTCTTTTTCGCCCTCAAAAAAGGGTCTAATGGATTCGGCTGTTCAGCACCTTCTGGATATTAGGGCTATCCAGAAGGTGCCCCAATCCCAATGGGGGTTAGGATTTTACTCTCATCTGTTCCTTGTTCCAAAGTCCTCGGGCGGGTGGAGGCCTATTCTGGACCTCAAGCGTCTCAACCGGTATGTTGTTTATCGCAAGTTCAAGATGCACTTGTTGCACTCTATTCTGGCTGGTGTGCGGAAGGGCGACCTCCTCTGTTCCCTGGACCTGACTGAGGCCTACCTTCACATACCTATTTGTAAGGAGCATCGTAGGTTTCTTAGGTTTTGTTATGCCGGTAGGCATTTTCAGTATAGGGTGATGCCTTTCGGTTTATCCTCGGCTCCCCGGACTTTCACTAAGGTTCTGGCCGTGTTAGCAGCTCATTTACGTTCAGTCCCTATTAGGATCCAATGTTACCTGGACGACATTCTGATTCAAGCTTCCTAGCTCTCCTAGGCGTCCAGGGGACCATTTCCTGTTTACAAGACCATGGTTTCACTGTTAATTTGTTCAAGAGCCACTTGGACCCAGTTACTTCCCTTTCTCATTCAATGGAAGGCTGGATTACCCTTTCGGTGGACCAGCAAAATAGTATCAGGGATCTGGTTTTCCAGATCTGCAGGGACAAGAGGGTGCCCTTGTTTCTTCTCTCCCCACTATTAGGAAAGATGGTGTCAGCCATCAGGGTCACGCCTTGGGCCAGATTACATCTTTGGGACCTCCAGTGGTTCCTCCTCCCATTTCAAAGAGCGGGAAGAGGGGCATCTCGGGTGAAGGTTATTGTTCCTCCCGTGGTCCTGAGATCCCTTCTCTGGTGGGTCCCCTGCCCTGTCTCACGGCGAGCGGTTCTTTGAACTGCCGCAGTTGGTAGTATACACAGACGCTAGCCGGTTTGGTTGGGGGGCCCATCTGCAGTCCGAAGTAGTGCAGGGTCAATGGTCTCGAAAGGATTTAGAGCACAACATTAATTGTCTGGAGCTGAGAGCGCTCTTCCTCGCCCTTCGTCATCTGTCGGAGTTCGTTCATCACTCCCACGTGCTCGTCCTGACAGACAACATCACAGCTAAAGGCCATATTAACCGGAAGGAGGGACTCGATCCCGTAGTCTGATGATGGAGGCAAAGAGACTGGGACTCTGGGCAGAACGCCATTTATTGTCCCTGTGGGCTGAACATATTTCGGGGGTGTCCAATACCCAGGCAGGTTGGCTGAGCCACCGCACCCTGGATCCAGCCGAATGGAGTTTACATCCTGATATTTTTCTTCAGCTGGTTCGCATTTTTGGCTCCTCTCAGGTGGACCTCTTCGCAACACAGGAGAATGCTCAGCTCCCGAGGTTTTCTCCCGGTTTCCATCACCTCGGGCGGAGAGAGTAGATGCCCTTTGTAGCCCGTGGCCACGCGGCCTGTTATATGTGTTTCCGCCGATCCCGCTCATCCCTCGGATGATTCAGAAACTCCTTCTAGAATAGGCAGAGTTGATCCTTCTTGCTCCACACTGGCCCCGTCAACCCTGCTTTGCGGACCTCAAGTTCCTGTCGGTGGCGCCCCTGTGGCGAGTTCCAGTGGTCAAAGACACTCTATCCCAGGGAGCTCTGACACATCCAGACGTCCAGTGGCTTCAGTTGACCACATGGCGATTGAGCGGCTCAAATTAAAAAAGGCCTGCATTCTGGATGACATCATAGACATCATGCAAGCTTCTCGATGCCCTTCTGTGCAGCGGATATATTCGGCCACTTGGTGGAGTTTCTGTCGTTGGTGTGTCACGGACTCTATTGATCCTTCTTCCGCTTCCTTCGTTCATGTGTTGCGTTTTCTACGGGATGGCTTCCGGAAGGGGCTCTCTGTCAACACCCTACACCAGCAGGTAGCGGCTTTGGCTTCTGTCATTTCATGTGGAAAACGTCGATCCATTGCTCGTCATCCTCACATTTGCCAATTTCTAAGGGATGTCTCAAATATCTCTCCCCCGACTTTGCATTGCTACCCCACCTGGGATCTCTCACTGGTTTTAGACTCCTTGACAGCTACTTCCTATGAGCCTCTTCGAACAGTGGGCCTTCGCTTTCTCACCTGTAAGGTAGTTTTCCTAGTAGCAATCACGTCAGCCCGCCAAATATCGGAACTTGCCACCCTGTCTATTCGCAGCGACCTCTGAATCTTCCATCCGGACAGGGTGGTTCTCCGTCTTGACCCAGCCTTTGTGCCCAAAGTCAATATCCCTTTCCACAGACTGCAGGAACTTGTCTTGCCTAATTTCTGCTCATCTCAGTCGCATCGGCTCAAGAGACGCTGGCATTACCTGGACGTTCAGAGAGCGCTCTGAGTTTACATCAAGAGGACGGCTCCTTTTCAACGGTCAGAGGCTCTCTTCGTCTCCTTCAACCCTTCTTCCTTGGGATCTAAGGCCTCCTCTTTGACTGTGGGTAGGTGGATCAGGCACGCTATAGCTAAGGCCTATGAGCTTTGTTCCTTGCCTAGGCCCCCACGCATTACAGCTCACTCCACTAGGAGCGCCGCCACTTCTGCCGCCTGGGCTACCCAAGCGTCTTGGCTGGAGATTTGTCAGGCGGCTGCTTGGACTTCTCCATCGCCCTTCATCCGACACTATCATCTCGACCAATTTGCCTCAGCCGACGCAGCTTTTGGCCGCAGAGTTCTGCAGCAGGTGGTGACGGGACCTTCTACAGTAGACCAGACTGAGGCCCCCCCATCTAGGTACAAGTAGCTTTGGTACGTCCCACACTGGCTGATGTCTCCAGCCTAGACGGAGAAGGAACATTGGTCCTTACCTGATACGTGCCTTCTCATTGGCTGGAGACATCAGCCAAACCCTCCCTGGTGTGTCTGATCTTTTTTTGGGGCCTTCTTCTTCTTTCTCTCTTTTCTCCTTTCTTTTCTGGTCAAACACACTGAGTCTGTCCAGTCCTTTCGCCGATACTGGGATTCCCTAGTGAGGAGGCTAGATTGACAGGCTCGGTCCTTCTGCTGATAGGCGAGTTCTACCCACACTGGCTGATGTCTCCAGCCAACGAGAAGGCACTTATCAGGTAAGAACCAATGTTCCATCTCACCATTTAGCAAAATGAAGGGGACTAGACTGGATGGCGGGTGTGATAGTTTTTAAATTACCCAAGAAGTATTTTAAGAAATCCAGCACTTCAAGAAAATATCTAGGTTATAACTTTTCATCTTAATATGACAATATACAAATGTCAGGCTGCAATTTGTTTTATTCTTATATGGTAGCATTATGTTCTTCGCCTATTCTTCACCTGTGGTATCACTGTATGTCAATGTTTTGCTTTACTGTCTTATTCTGCAACAGGATATTTACAGTTCAACCAAATGTCACTAGATCTTTTCTGGCAATCTCCCATCTTTCAGATAGCTTTTGCCTATCACAGCCTTCACCTTGGCTAGATAGAATGTGTTATTTACTGTTCTAAAAATTCAATTCAATGGCATTCCTCTGCAGAATAACTCTGTTTTTGCCCACTGAAGGAAGTTGAATCAATTGCCCATATCTTCTGATACTGCCCTTTATATTCTCTTGAGGACAAAGACCTGATCTCTCTTTTCTTGGCAATATGTGGTAGAATCCTTGCTCACTATCACTTTGTAGATAATTCAGCAACTACTTTCAGGAACCTAGTAAAAATATTCCCAACTCCGATTGTACTGCAGCTCAGCTTTCCAATCTTTATATAGAATGTGATTATTTTACTGTATTTATCTGGGGGTAATTCTTGACCATGTCAACCTTTAGTTATTATAATGAGTATTTGAATATCTGAGTAGCTGTTTATATAGCAAAGCACAATCGCATTCATTTAACGAGTAAATATTTTTGCCATTTGAATTCTTTTAAACCCCTACTCCTGTAATCTAGTTAAACTTTTTCCTTTGTTCCATGCAACTTGAACTATTTGTATTTTTCATCTCTGAAAACATTTGTCAAGAAAATACATTCAACTTTGGCTATTGACCATACTAAAAGTAGTTGCTATTACTGTACTATTATATTAATTACTGGGGGGAAATTTGATTTTATATTGATTACTAAGAAAAAGCAAGTTGATTGAATTTGACAAAGTTGTGAAAATGCATATATGGGAGCACATATATAAAGTATGCATGCTTATACTAGTGGAATTTGAATTTATCCTTATAAATCTTTATTATTTGTTATGATAAACATTACCTTTCTTAGCTATGTGCTGCTAATATATACTGATTTCACTCTTTAGGAAGTGTTCAAGGAACGGATTGGTTATGCCCATATATTTGAAGTTCTAAAATCTATGGGTCAGCCTTCACAAGAACTACTTGAAGAACTTCTGAATATGGTGTGGTATTTTTCTTGTTTTGAATATAATTTTAAATATAATATCTATGTTAAATTATTGCAGTCAAAACAACAGAGAATCTTCTGCCTCTTTAAAGGTTAACAAGATTTAGTTTTTATACCTCCAAATCATGTTGCTTGAGATACAAGTTGCTTGAGATACAACCTACAGTTTGCGCACACGCACACACACACACACACACACAAAAATACATTAAAATGACAACCTTAGTTTGTTTTGCTAACTCATAATGTATACAAGATAGAAATTATCTTATTTACAGTTTGGATTTGCATAAGAATGTTCCTAATTGCTATTTAATTTCAGTTTTTTTTCCGTTTGATGACTTTAATGAATTCGTAAAAGTATGTACTTATGTATAAATATATGTACTTTATATGCATAGGCATGTGTAATTGTTCTGCTCATTCAGGGCTCTTGTTAACAGTTCAATATTCCACATTAGTTAAACCTCTCTTACTTAATTGCAGCAGATAAAAAAATTAAAAGGTATCATTTTAAAGGCTTACCAATACATAAGCTTTGGCAGACTAATTCCAGAGAGCTAGACAATCCAATAATAGAGTTCTGTCAAAGCTCAGCAAAAATTATTGAAAAAAATCAATATATCTTTGAGGGGCCACAAGATTCCTTATTGTAGTCTATCTTAAAAAATATTGTTCTTAAATAGAGTTTCTACGTGTGTCAAGTGCTTGCAGTAATCTTTAATTTGCTTTTCACCAAGGCGGTTGAAGGTGACCATGCATCAGTTGGGATGTTGGGCATAAACAATGTTCAGCCTTTGTTGCTGCTAATTCAATGGCTTCCAGAGCTGGAGTCGCATGATCTCCAAATCTTCATTTCAAATTTGCTGAAGCGGATTTGCTGCATTAACAGGCAGAGTCGTGCAATTTGCGTCAACACAAACATGGTCATCCGTATCATTGAAACACTCAACAAGCACCCTCAACTTCATGGAGCTTGTGCTGAGAACCTGATTGCCCTCTTGGGTTCTTTGGGGAGCCTGTCAATGAGCTCTGAAGAACTGCATCAGCTGATTCAGCTGCTAAGGACTAAAGACTCAAAGCTGGCTCATCCTTACGTCGTTCCTGTGATGCGTGCAATTCTTACAATGGCTCGAAAGCAAAGCTTGGATAACGCCTTGCAGTATTTTGACTTGTCCCATAGCATGGCAGGTATAGCAGTGCCAGCTATTCACAAGTGGCCGGGTTCTGCATTTGCTTTCAATGCATGGCTTTGCCTGGATCAGCATCAAATGATTCCAGATGCTAGCAGCAAAGGTGGCAAGAGGAAGCAACTTTACAGGTATGGCTTCCAGGCTGGAAAGGTGAAGAACCAGCCTAAGTTCAGTGACATTTCCTAGTGGCCTGAATGATAAATATATTTTTTGGGTCTTACTAATTTTCAATGTGTATCCTATTACTGCATTGCCCTAATCAAATATTATTGTTGTTTGAAACAAAGAAAGCTAGCATGCTTCAAATAGCAAACTCTGTAGTTACCAAAGTCAGGAGTTTCTAATGAATTCTTAATTAGTTTTCTAAGACCCCAAAACTATAATGGTAATTGCAGTAGGTAATAATAAAAGTAAAAATAATGGCAACTTCAATGTATAAGGCCACCTAATAAAAACAACTTGCCCGTACAGTGGATTAAAAGCATAATAAAAAAACTAAACAACTCTAAATATGGGAATATTAGTGCATTGGGGAAATACACAGAAAAATACAATCCCAATTTTTTATTCAAGTGGAATAAAAAAAATTGGCCTGCGTAATTAAAAAATAATACAGGAAATTGGCTAGGAGAAGAAATGGTGTTTCCATTTGTATTTTTTAACAGTTGTATCAATAAATAAACAATTGGGGGTGACATTACTTAGAAAGTATTTCTGAGCTATTTAAACCTACAGTATATACAAAGAAATGAGGATATATACAAATATATATGGATAATATGCAGATATATGTACTTATACAAATTGTCCAGTTTTGATTAAATTGTCAGAGGACACATTTATGTTCAATGGCATTTTGTTTATAATAGAATGTTTGGAATTTAATACAGAATTACTGGAGATGAGTGCCAGTTACTGAAGTGGGATCATAATTTACTATATATTTATGTATTTTAAAGGTGCTTTAAACCAGGGGTCTTCAACCTTGGCAACTTTAAGCCTGTAGACTTCAACTCCCAGAATTCCGAGAGTTGAAGTCCTCCAGACTTAAGGTTGCCAAGGTTGGAGACCCTTGCTTTAAAGCCACTCAGTTTCTGTGCCTTAAAATAAAATATTTTATAAAGAGAAATTTTAGTGGCACCTAAGGTGGAATTATAGAAATGTTGCCTGCAACAAATTTATAGGAAGCAGACAGTGGGGCCATCTTCAGAAGAAGCTGGGTGTGCAGTAAGGTAGGATCTCTGACAAACTGTTCCATAGGATAGTATCAGTGATGGGAATAATTGTGACAGCCCCCCCCCCCCCCCCAATGTTAAGTGTGACTGTCTGAGCATAAAGATGCCCTATTAGCTAATTCAGGCTTAAAGAATTGTTGATCATTGGACCTGGATTTGGCTATAGGGTGCAGAGGACTGTGAGAGGGATGTTCAGAGCTCTCCTTCCTTGCCAACTCCATTATTGCTTTGCTAAGTGAGTTATGAATCTATGCATTTGTTTCTGAGTCTATGTGTGATTGCCTTTCCACATTTTGCCTTTGGTGCTGCTGGTGTTCTGCCTTCAGCTCTAGAAGAATCTGGTTCCTGAGAGCTTGCCTGCTCAAAAATTAAATTCTCGGGTTCAAAAAAAGTTCCACCACTGATGTGAATGTAAATCTTTCTACAGTACCAAAAATCCAGGATGGGACTGGAAAGTATGTGTGTATGCGTACATTAATAGGTTGTGTGTATACAGTTCACAACATTCCATGTCTTAAATCCTGTTTTTTCTCTATAGCTTTTTTACAACTAGTGGGATGGGATTTGAAGCATTCATTACATATTCTGGAATGCTAGTAGTTGCTGTATGTACAAAGAAGGAGTATGCTACTGTGATGCTATCAGAACATTGCTTCTATGATTCTCTTTGGGTAAGAGCAGATGTTTTGAGTTTTGTTCAGATATATAAGAGGGCCTCAGTGGATGGGTTAGGTCAGGGATGTCAAATGGTGGCCTGCAGGCAGGATGCGTCACACACTGGCCATATCCACCCCTGTTTTAGCAAAGGGGGAAAAAGTTGTGATATGTGATGACAACATGACGATGTGGGTTTGACACCCCTGGGTTAGGTGCTATTAGCATGCTTTAGACCAGGGGTGTCAAACTTGATTTCATTGAGGGCCGCATCAGGGTTGTGTTTGACCTTGGGGGCCCAGGTAGGCGTGGCCAGATTGACATCACTCATGTCAGGGGCCTTTGTGGTGGCTTGAGTGCACGAGGCCCTCCCAAACTCTGTTTTTGCTGGCAGAGGCACTGCGGGCCGGTCCTTCACTGTTTCCAAGGCAGCCCTGCGGGCCAGATCTAAGCACCCCATGGGCCGGATCCAGCCCACGGGCCTTGAGTTTGACATCCCTGGTTTTGACTTTTTCTCTAAAGTGAAATGCAGATAATCTTTTTTCTTGCCCTCTTAATTCCTGTTTTGCCTTTTTCCTCTCTTCTTTTTTTGGATCATTGTACTAAGCTTAGAAGTCTTCATTTAAGAATAACTTCCCTTAGCATCCAGACTGTCATACCTTCCTAGTTTAGATACAATAAAAATGGACTATCTGAAATGCAATTGAATGGGACTAAGATTGACTGATTGGTTAATTACTTAATTAATGGGTCATCTCTCAAGGCAGAGAAGGGTTGCATGCACAGATGCAATGCTCCTGACTGTTTTTGCTTATTAAACCAAATTATGATGATTTACGTGCAACCTTTTCATTGTCTTCTCTGCCTATCACATGTCTAGCCCAACAATCATAGTACATGATTCATAAATCCTTATTCTGATTGGCATTAATCTTGATTTAAATGAGCTTGGGAAACATTTTTTGCAGAACATAGCTTTGATCTGAAATGTGCAGTGGTTCTTTGTAGTAACCCATGTCCATTTAACTTAAGATTATCAATATAAACAACCAGGAGAAAGATGCTTAAGGGATTTTGTGCAAGGCAAGGATGCAAGATGAGTGCAGTGAGGGTACAATTACAAAATTCCTCCCCATTTAGCCTGGGAAATGATGCATCTGTATGAGAGCTTGGAATAAAATAAGGGACTATATAGGTAGTCTGTTTTTTGTCCTTGAAGATTTGTTCTGCAGTTTCGCAGAATACTCCATGTACCCTCCAAATTTTCTCTCCTGCCAATTTCAACTTTAGCCATTTTTACCAATTTAAACAACAATGTTCCCATTGCCGACATTTTTACCTTCCTTCTTTCCCCCCAGATCCCATCTTCATTGTCAGCTCTGTGTTTGGGGTGTTCCCCAACATGCTGGGCATTTGGAAATCAGAGTACTGGCATGATTACTGAATTTCCTTTGTAAAGTTTGGCAGTGGTTGAGTAAATGTTCCTTGGTGTAAAAGAACAACATCAATTAGCCACTTGTAACTGTTCCATAGACATGATGATGATTCTTTGCTTAAATAATTTTTCAACAGCACAATATATGCATTGTTCACATGCCTGGGAAAAGGCCCTTTGGTCAAAGCCTTGTCTATATTTATGTAAATGGACAACAGAAAGTCTCAGCACCACTTAGATTTCCTGCCCTCAATGAAGTAAGTCTCTTTGTTATTATTTGTATTTCTCCATTTCCTTAGAGGCTTTTGCTGAAGTATCACCAACAAATATACATCTGTCTGAACTTGCCACATAGGCTTTGTCCAGATAGCAAAAATGAGCTAAGTTGACATGTGCATGTCACCTCAAAGTAGGATGACCTACAGAGACATTCCAGAATGATGACCAGTTTCTATGTGAACCGAAAACAAGCTCTGTATGCCACAATGTCAGTCCTTCAGTATTTCTAGCCTCAGTGAAGGTAGAATCTTAATCTTTGAGACCTTGCATTGTTTCTGCTAAGGCAGTATGTTGCTTTCTCTTAAGTTTCTTAAACTTATGAATTTGCCAGGTTTGGTTTGCCAAGTTAATTTTTTCCCCACATTTTAAATTTTCATTGAAACACATATGCATGAATGTTTATATTCTTTTTAGTTTGTCTACCAGAAAAATATATTTTATAATTTTTTGAAATATAATATGTTTCATGAAATATTTCATGAACATAGGGGGTTTGTATATGTTTATCGATAATATACTTTTTCTTGGTAATATATATTGCAAATTTGGAAAAGAGTCAAATGATAAATTTTAGTTCTTGTATTGTTCAAAACTCCAAAATTGAATAAAATCTCATTCAAAGGTACATTTTATCTTTTTATGGTGGAGTTCTCTTGCGTATGTGAATATCCTTGGTAGAAACTCCTACTTTCAGCTATTTTATCATCTGAGAAGTGACAGAAGGCAACTGAACCCAGTTGGTCAAAGCCTGTTGGCTAAGGTAGCTTCATTGAAATCCACTTGATAGCCCTGGGTATATAGGCTAAGCTTTTCTTCTTTTTAAAGATCATTGACCAATTTATATTTTCAAATTAGCAGTAACCTAACCAAACATCTCTTTTAGACACTGAGCCAAATTTCTTAATGTTTTCTCCAGAATTCTTGATAGGCATTTATTTGAGGATGTATATGTTGGGTATATTTATCTCCATGATTAATTTTTCCCTTCTTCTGTGACCTATTTCCATATTAATGAGAAACAAACAAACAAAAAACTCATTTTCCAAATAAAATGACCCAAATTTTAAATTTAGCAGCAGACATCGATAATGTAATGTGGCAGAAATGAAGTTTGCAACCAAAACAGCTGTTTTTAAACACTGCCAGAAGAAAACACATGGGATCAAACAGCTGTTCTGGACTGAAATGAAATATGTTATAATAATGTTTTGTAGAAATATCTGGGACAGTGTGTGTATAAGTATAATGAATTCTTCTCTGCTTCCCCATCCACTTCACGTACAATGTTTACGTCAGTTAGGTCCTAATAAATGATAAAAAGATAAAGTATAAAAAGTGATGAGACTTTACAGTAAATGAGCATATTTATCAGACAAAGGTTTTATATGTAGCATAAAATTAGGGGCAAATTAATTTCCAAAACAGTGAAAATATCCATCCATCCATCATATTTATATAGCTCTCACATATTTATATAGCTCTCACAAAAAATGATTGTGCAAAATAAAATTAAAAACAAATGATAAAATTAAAAAATTAAAAACATCTCAAAATTTAAAGATATCAATATTATTATTAAAAGACTAGAAGAGAGCATATTCAGTATAGCTGACATTGTAGCCACCTCGCTAGTTCACCATTTCTTGAGATTACCAAACCTGTTGACCCAACCATGTTTTGAGGGACATCAGGATGGGGCAAGTCTCACCTCAGGAGGAATGATGTTCCACAGCGTGGGTGCCATGGCCACAAAGGCTGGTGTCCTGGGGCCTGTGAGACGGGACTCCTTAACAAACAGGATTTAAAATGCCAAAGGTAATTTAAAGAAGCACCTTAAAATTACAACTATCTCCCAATCAGGGGCAGGCATATTGTGGCTCCTAGAGTCCTTTTTATTGAAAAGTTTTACAAATTATATAAAATTATGAACAATTAAACCCCCCCTCC
>JANHFM010001872.1:29213-41145 GCA_032468115.1 Grayia smithii | reverse complement strand
ACTGGGTGGGGGTTTGCACACATATGCATGCGTGGCATGGCATGGGGGGGTCATGCGCGCATTGCATTATGAGTGTAGGCATGCGCGTGCACTTTCGGTACACAACAACAAAAAGGTTAGCCATCACTGGGATAATCCATTGAAAAACTGCTGGATATTTTCTGTGTGTCATTCTGGGCATTCTGACTGTTGTATTAAAAGTACAGAGGCTAGTGTTGCTACACTATGAATTGGTTCTCATATTCTTCCAGTTTTGAGATATCTCTGTTTGGTTTTAATAGAATGGAACTGTGATTGTTCACACAATTCAGAAGGGGCAACATATGAGGACTCTGAGGCCACCTTGTGAGAGTTCTCTCCCGATCACTGTTCCTAATCTGGCTGTTTCTTGGGAAGGACACTTAGTCGTTCATACCAGCATAGAAGGAAAGACAACTCTCAAGGTATGAAGACAGCAGAATGCACCTGGGCTGCATTGGTTTTGTTTCTAGAGGTGGGGATAAATTAACTGTATGATTAGAATAGTAATGTGAATTTCTTATTGTCATTCAGCATTCTCAAGGCTAGTTCCTCCCTCCATCACACCATGGAATGGTATACATAATTGTATGTCTAGATATATACAAATATATACCTGTAATCTAAGGCCCATAGGTATATATTTATGTTTGCATAAACCATATATTAATGTTTTGTTATCCAGAAAAATAGGCAAAGAGAGCACATGGGAAAGCTTTTTTAATGTATGAATTCAGTTAGATAGACTTGGCTTAATCAAAATGCAGCAACTTTTGCCTGTACATGAATTAATATGGACAAAGTATTGGAATACATTCTTGACTGTCTCCTACCGGTACCTCTGTAGTGTAAGATTTTGCAATTTTTTTGAGAGGAAAAGCTTTGCAACACACACAAATGACAGAAGTAACTTTGGTCTGAGATTCGCTGAAGCAGCCAAAGCTGTATCCATGATTGTGTGCAAAGGTGGGTTCTACTTACCTTTACCACTGGTTCTCTTCATGCACGTGCTTTGTGCGTAATTGCTTCGCTCGCATGCGCGCCGAATGGCCACTCTGTGCATGTGCGCTATATACTTTATCAGCTGTAGCTCGGCATATAGCTAAAAAAAACTCTCTGTGCATGCGCAGAACAGTTAAGGCCGGCTGCTGGTGGGCCCAGCTCCCAGGCAGGGAGAACCGATTCGGTGACGTCACATCGTCACCACTGTCGCGCGAACTGGGCCGAAACGGGAGCAATCCACTACTGATTGTGTGGCTGCTGGAAGGAAGTCCAAGAATTTAGTATCCCTGTTAGCGTAAACTCAATATTATGTAACAAAATTACCTATTTTTGGCTGACTAAATGTTGCCTTTAATGTTTCAATATGCTATATTTGATATGGAATAAAAAGAATCCTCCAGCCTACTAGCCTGGAGATGATGATGATGATTAGCTTTAATTGACTTTTTAGCAATGATCTTTTGCAAAATTGGTTCTAGGCTAAAGTTCAAGACCAAATGCCGTCATGTATTTATAATTTAATTGGAAAAGGACAATTTTCAGTTGTGTGGTTGTCATTTTGCTTCTAGATATGCATCCTTAGCAGTATTGGAGAAATTGTGGCTTCCTCTTTTCCCAAATGTCAAGGTACCGCTTGGGAATTTAGAGGTGGAGCCCAGTTGCCAAGTTGTAGAATCTCTTGATAGAGTTTAGCCTTGCATATCTACTCTTTCTTGAACGTGATCAGTTCTGCAACTGATATTCTGCAACATTCACTTGTCTGGAAATGTTGGCAACCTTTTATTTGTATATCCTCTGCAGACTAAAACACAGTCATACTCTCCCATTTAAAAAATGGACAGAATTTCACAAAGTCACCACACTTTGTAAGATCTCGTATTCTCATATACAAAATTTTAATTTCCATGGGATCTGAAATTATTAACAACCCCTAACTCACACCCTATCTACAGAATTTGATACAAAATCATGCAGATCAGGTTTACTAACATAGATAGGTTGCTAATCAGGCTCCCACACCTGTATTTGTAAATATTATATAAATTCACAACACTGCACATTATGTAGAGATTAAATGCCACAGTATCTTCTTTTTGTAATGGTGCTGCAAACAATACTGTTACAGAATTTAACATTTCTATGGGAAAACATTGTTGCTCAAGGCTCTTCTCTCTCTCTTATTGTTTCTTTGGTTTTCTGCCCAGGATAAGAATGCGTTGCATCTTTACTCTGTGAATGGGAAGTATTTGGGCTCTGAGAGCTTGAAGGAAGAAGTGTCAGATCTTTGTGTGACTGGAGAGTATATTGTAATAGGGAGCCTACAGGGATTTCTCTCCATAAGAGATCTCTACAGGTAAGGGGAAGCTTGAAAAGGAAGGCTGTTTCCAATGACTTGTAATGTTGACAATTTCAGTCTTTGGGGGCCTATAATCAATCAGCAGTTCTCAATTTACAGTCTATGATCCTTCTCCACCAACTACTATTGTTTATATGGAAGGAATCTCATATGCTGAATACTAAGAAGCAAATCAATATCTTGCTAGTTAGTTATGTTGTGTTTACGATTTTGAGCTCTCTTATGATGCCTTTTACTACTAATCATGCTTCAAACTATCAGGAAACAATCTTTCTGGATCTCAGCCAACTTTCTCATTTGTGTTTTATTGCTAGTTGCTACTGTTTTGTCCTTTTCCTCTTTTTTACTCTAAATGCAGAGCCTTAGTGAATACAGATAGTCCTCAACTTATAACCACAATTGAATCCAAAATTTCTGTTGCTGAGCAAGAAAGTTGTTAATTGAGTTTTGCCCCATCTTACAACCTTTCTTGCCAGTGATTCACTTAACAGTTGTTAAATGAATCACTGCTCTGGTTAAGTTAATAACATACTTGTTAAGTTAACCTGGTTTCCCCATTGACTTCATATGTCAGAAGGTCACAAAAGATGAACACATGATCCTGGGACACTGCAGCTGTCATAAATACATACCAGTTGCCAAGCATCCAAATTTTGATCACATGACCACAGGGATGCTTCTCAGTGGCCATAAGTGTGAAAAATTGTCATAAGTCCCTTTTTTTCAGTGCCATTGTAACTTTGGCCAGTAAATGAATGGTTGTAAGTTGAGGAGTTCGTTATTTCATGTTATAATATGGTAATTGCTATTGCTACTTCTCTAGTTCTGCTGGGTACTTCTGGTTAATTGTTGATAATTTTCCATTCCAAATTTCCTTCTCTAGTTCATACAAAACACACTACACAAAAAAACAATTGTTGGGGAGAATTCTGAGAAATTGGGGGGGGGGAAGATACAAGTGCAGCCAAGAGCAGATAGATGTTCACAAATGGCTTTATTTAGCATGAATCTGAATCCAACTCAATAACAGTAATTTGATTTTCAATGAATTCCCTTGTATGAGCCAATTGGGAACAGAAGCATATTATATTTTTGTTTGAATAATGGATATGCTTAGAGCTATAATTTAATTTGAGCTTGATTGTTTATAGATTTGGAATTGCTCTTATGTTTGGATTTGCATCTTAAAATGATATCCTTTTTTGTATCAATTCATTCTAATAAATTATAAATGTTTAATCTATGCTGAAATTAACTAGTAAGTTTGATGTACTGAACTGGTCCAGAAGAAAAGGTTTACAAATAGTAGTATTGTCAGCCTTGGTCACAACCAGTGAATGCCTTTGAGGAAATCTTTGAAGAGTACCTTTCTTTTTCCATTACTGACCATGTCCTAGATACAGATGTCAAATCAAAGACTCGGTACATAATGCTTTGTAAGACTTGCTGGTAGATGTCAGCAATTTCTATCTTTTAATATAAATTGCCCATTGAGTGCTTTTTGGTCTGCTGTAAATAATAGTTGTTTGTTATTTCTTTATTTCAGCCTGAGCCTTAGCTCCTCCCCTTTAGCCATGCGGCTGCCAATTCACTGTGTCTCTGTTACCAAAGAGTTCAGTCACATTCTGGTGGGCCTTGATGATGGCAAGTTGATTATCATTGGCGTTGGAAAGCCAGCAGAGGTAAAACCTACCATCAAGAACTTTATCTACCGAACAATGGGAAGCTCATTTATTTCTGCTTTCCGGCTGAGCAAGCAATCGCTTCTGTGGCAGGGCAAACTTCAAAACAAATTTGACCTTTCAAAGGGGAAGAAATAATCTCCAAGACATTCTTAGAGATTCTTTAACATGTCTTTCTCTGCTTGGAAAAAAAAGAGAGAGAGAATGTAGAGGGGAACCATAGGGGAAAGGAGATATGCTGAACTAACATACAGATTTTATTGACTTAGCCTGAATGTGCTAATAGTGCTTTCTAACTGGACTGAACTTGCTTTCTGCCACCTGCCATTTAATACTTAATTCTCAACATTAACCTGTCACCACTGTTTACAATGAATGACATTAGCTTCCAGAAGAGCACTGAATAGACAACAGTGGGCTACTTTGGAACCATTGTGGCTTTGCTTAGCTGCATTAATGCTCCATTAAAAAAAATGCCATTAAGAATCCATCTTTTTGTTGCTAATTAGATTTATGCAAAAGGCAGTGCTTCTCATCCTCGGAGTGGATGCAAGCTACTTGGATGCCAACTGCAATTATGCAGTGTTTATTGGGCATGTCCTTTAGTCTACCACACAAAAGGGATGTCACCAAAATATTTCCTAGAGCAAGTGAACCAAAGCCCTTCAGTGATACCCTGGGCTTTCTGAACTGATGGGATACTGCATTATGGCGTCTGTGAAAATGATTCTCCTAATTTCAGAGAGATGCCCACTAGTATTTTCTTAACTCAAGCAAACCTCTGCACTAACCTCTTCAGAAGAAGCCAGGAAATGACTGATGCTTATTAATTATTGAGGACGATATAAAATCTTTGCAGGCTGTCTCTCAAGTGTCACATTGGGGGAAGTGTCTAAGCCCTTTTCAAATCTCTGCAATATCCAGGTTATAACTGATATCAAAGCCATTCTTAGTTCAAGTTGTCAAGCTGAAGTCAGACTTTGACTTCATTCAAAGTCAGACGCAATCAAATGTTGCACTATTATCTCGATTAGATAAATTATTTATTTGCCAAAAAGATGTGTGTTGTTTACACCACAAAACTAGTATGCCTTTAATTGCACAACCCAGCCTGGTCATTTGATTGTTGACCTAGGTTTTGAGTCTTTCTTATTTATTTACTTATTTATTGCATTATAAATTGCATCATTTAACACTAATTGTTTACACTGATTAAGATTAATGTAAATGTGTATAGTTTTACCACCATAATAATTTTCTTCTTCCATTCCCTGTTTTTGCTGTTATTTTTCAAACATTGTCAAGTGTTTTACCTCTAAACACTCTTTATGATGTAAAGATTATGTGTTCATTTGCCATTTGTTCCAAAGCATATTTAGAAGACTACCTAATTAGGTTGTTCAATTTGCAACCTTAAACAAAATTGATTGTTTTATATAGGTTCTTTTCTGTTTATATTTCAATACCAAATAATGACAGAAGGCATCATAATCTTGATATCTAAATTCTGTTTTCTTCAGCCTACAAAGCTTTTTAGGGCATTCAAAGATGCCTCTTTAAAGTCATTTGACAATGTGACCCTTTAACAATGTATTTGACAGAATTCCACTTTGTGCCCTTTATTTGTTTTCCCTAGGATTGTCCAAAAACTGAAATACTTTAGAAATAAATTGCCATTGTGTTGTCTATATGTGCTCTGTCATTTGCTGTCTGCGCTTCTGTAGAATCATCTGAAGTTTTTATTTAATTTATCCCCCTTATCCCACTTTCCCCTTCCTTTTTGTGTCTCTGGCTTACTTTAAACAGATGCGTGCTGGCCAACTCTCCCGAAAATTGTGGGGTTCAAGCAAACGGATCAGTCAGATTTCATCTGGAGAAACTGAATATAATACTCAAGATTCCATGTGATATCTGCTTCTATCATCTCTTGGGATTCATACATTTTTGTTTAATCTTCCAATCATACCTCTCAACTTTCTCAGCTATGTTGCAACTACAGCACAATTTCCACAGGCACATATGCATATTAGTATACAACATCTATTGTTTTTTGTACTAGGTAGAAGCAATAAGCTAATTCAGTCCTTTTTAAACACATTGCGAGATTAGAGATAGATAGATAGATAGATAGATAGATAGATAGATAGATAGATAGTATGGATGTATATGTGTGTGTGTTTTAAAGAGAATGTTTAAATTTTAACTGACACATAAGAAAGCCAACAAACTGGGGTAAATTTAATGACTATCAGCAATGTAAAGTATTTTGGCAGTCACTAAATTTGCCTGTAATTACTGACCGTTAGAATAAATGTCAAAATCCATAATTTGTGGCTATCCATTATAACATTATTCTGTACCCCCCTTTACATAACCTGCTGCTGTTTTGGCATAACAGTTTGTGTTCAAAGAGGCCTTGGCCACTGGAGAGGTAGTTGCTGTCATGCCAAAAATAATTAGAGATCTAGTTTTTAAGTCCTCCTTGACAAAAGGAGTCTTCTGGATCTTGGTTAATGTCTCTCTAAATTATTTAATTATATAAATCAACAAAACAATTATTTAAAATAAATTCCAATGCCTTTTTAGTTCTTGGAAACTGAGAAATTTATTTAAACTCACCTATTTAAGGGGGGAAATAGATGGCTGTCAGTGCAAGTTGCTCTACTCAGAAGTCAGCTTTCTGAAATCTTTTGAACAGGTTGAGGTGCAAGTTGAATGGTTAATATATGAACATAAATGACAAAAAAATAGAGGAGCAACGGATGAGTTCTTAATTTTGTGGGATTCAGCACAGAAATTTCATCCTTCAGGGTATCTGATTCAGCATCATTAAATGGTAACTTAAACCATTTTTTGGCTGCTAAATATTTGAACATTAAAGCATTAATGTACTCCATGCACAAAAACATTGGGATAGTCCTCCTGATTTTACATTTGCAATAGTGGGGAGAGGGAGATGCCATAAATAGGGCTAGATAGTTCATTTGGTCAGACGATGGTAGCTTGGCAATTTTGCTTGGTTCTTTAAGGGCCAGTGTATATGCACATGATTGAATCTCATCTCACACATCTGAAAAAGCTACCGGTACTATGCTGTTAATGGCAGTCATTTTTGTAAAGGGAAGAAATCTTCATCTGCAGAGTTATGGTATAATAACATTTCTTAACTATAAGAATTATTTCAATGCTGGGAAATGTAAATGAGAGACTCTATAAATATAACATATATCTTTATATTTCTCCAGGTTTTATTTTGCACAGTGTGAATTGTAATCCTAACTGAGGGTTTATTTTTTAAACAAATTGGATGTTAAATATAGGCAATTGTATAATGGGAAAATGATGCAATTTTAGCCTTGGTTGCAAAGTCTTTGAGTGAGAATGTTCTGATTCCCAAGCAAAGAACATATTTTTGTTATAATACCTTTTTATAATGTTTGTGTTCATTGTTGGAAGAAAAATTGCAGGCTTATTAAGAGCAGAGTACATGAATATTCCAGTGTGCCATATACACCTTATGGAGGTGGATTTATAACTTTCTCCTGGTTCCTTTGAGGTTCAAAAGTTGATGAACTACAAGAGAAACACAAGAAAATATAAAGTTAATCCTTAATTTTGGGTTGAAATTTTATCACTGATACAAAATTCATTCATTTTTATTATTATTTCTTCAAAGACTATTGTCTTTTATTCTGCTTAGATATCCTTCTGTAGACTAAGCTTCAATCTTTTCCTTCGATAAGACTAATTGAAATTAATGGGACTAATATTTAAAGAGACTTATGTAGAATGTTCTGGAAAAATGTTAATTTTTACTAATTTTGAGTGTAAAATAATTGTGGGCAAAAAGCACAGATTTGGGGTTAATCTTAAAGTTAAGCAGGGTCTGGACTGGACTGTTTAGTACATAGATGGAAGAGATTGTAGGAATTCCAGAGTTGTGAGGTAGATAAGGAAGTTTAAAGCACAGCCCAGAAGAAGGGAACTGCAAGCTATTTATGTGTTGCAAAAAAAGTGATATGGATGTACCTATGAAGTCACCAGGAGGTCTACTGAAAGATGAGCTGACTTTTTTGACAATCTTATAGATTGGATAGAAGAGTTTAAAGAAAAGTTACACAAGACTGAACTTCAAAATATGTTAAAAGATGTATGAGAAAGTT
Source organism: Grayia smithii (assembly GCA_032468115.1). Lineage (NCBI taxonomy): Eukaryota > Metazoa > Chordata > Lepidosauria > Squamata > Grayiidae > Grayia > Grayia smithii. Next base: position 32,923 of record JANHFM010001872.1, on the reverse strand, counting down.
GGAATAGAAAACATTAGCATTACCAAAGATAATCACAAAGTGTTTGATGTTTTTGACGTGAAGTTGGGTTATGAGAATTTAAAAACTGAAGGATTGTTAATGTTGCGGACTGAACCATTTCTGTAAAAGTATGTAGATGCTATACTTAAATATGGGACTGCATGTAAAGGATATTCTAGGGCATTATATTAATGGTTTTGCAACTGTATATTTGATATATGTATATTTTGAAATGTGTTTAAAATTTCAGAGAGATTTCAAGTGAGCCAATTCAATGACCTCCATTCCAGGAAAATAATGAATATTTTCTATATAAAGCTCTCTTACATGAGCTTCAAAAAGCCTCTTGCTAGAAATTTCTCGGCTATTTACCAGAGCCTACAGAGCGTTTTGATTTCTTGGAGATAATTTATAATTTTAAAAAATTAAATGTTAGGGTATATCCAAAAAGGGTGGGGAAACGATATTTTTAAAATGATTTTTTATTGAAATCAGGGTAGCAGAAACCATCCAAATGTCCTTTCTATATGCGCTATGGTTATTTATTTATTTAAGATGTGCAAAAGATTGACTTGAAAGAGTTCTGAGCTCTTTCCTATGTAAGACTAAAAGTAGCTTCGACAATTAGTTTGGTAATTTTAATTCCTATTTTAATAACTGTATTTTATGTATTTATTCATGTACTTCTTTTAGGATGTGTAAAGTGGCTCAAAATGGATTTAATATCTGTTGTAACAAAAATATATGAGATGAAATATCAGATGTTATTCCCTCAAACAATATTTTACAAAAAGCAAATATTAATTTGCATTATTTTTGGTGGTCATTCTCCATACTACTAGAATGACCATCAAAAATAATGACCACTTAAAAACACTATAATACAAATTCACATTTTGCTTCCAAAAATACTGCAGAATTGATGATGTTCCATAGCATATGAGTGAGGGTTTCAGAATCAATCAATCAATCTTCCATCTCTGTTATCTTGGCCCAAATACTCTGTTGGGAGCAGGTGTCTGCACACTCTGTCTAGCTGTCTCCCTATTTCCAAGGAGACATGCCTAGAATCGGAGCATGGCGGGAACGGTTGATTTGTGGACTTAAATCTAAAAATTATACATTTGCTTTCTGTGGTATTCTTCTGACTCGTGTTCCCACTGGTGCCTTTGAATTGAGTTTGATACCTGGACAGATGCTTCCTACCTTGGCTGTCTTTAGAATATAGACCCTTAGTATATCAATTCTGAACACTTTTAATGTTTTCTTACCTGTGTCATACATTTGAATATCAGAAAAGTGCAGGAACACTATAAGGCAGTGTTTCTCAACCTTGGCCACTGGAAGATGTGTGGACTTCAACTTACAGAATTCCCCAGCCACCAGAGCTGGCTGGGGAATTCTGGGAGTTGAAGTCCACACATCTTCACTGCTTCACTGCTATAAGGTGAAAAGATGGCATGGAAAATCCACATTAAGAGTGTAAAGTTGTGCTTTGTTTAAAATTTTGCACAGAGGTTTGCTTTTCAGAAAGTGAAATTGTCATGCTTGATATTGCTTTCTCTGTGTTACTCAGAGAACAAATACTGTTTTATCTTCTTTGAATGGGCTTTTGCAAGAAAGAAAAATTGTTCAGCATCTTTACTCAGTCATTTAAGAGCTGTATTTTTAAAGGCTACACTGAAAGCATTAGGCTCAGGCTAACAGAATTATGATATATGGCCAAAATAAATGGAGTGGTCTGAAAAGAAAATTGGTTGGTTATTTGGGAGTTTTCTGAAATCCAAATTATAAACAAGCATCAAGGAAGAGACTGATTGACAGTGCCTATTGCACACAGCATCAAGTTAATATTTCTCAGTATTTAAATCAGGCTTTTTAAAAAAACAACAACCCAGTTTCAATATTTGCTCAGTTTTTCCAGGACTGTGCTTATGTTCAGATCAGTCAGATAAGGATAGCACTTCTCAGTGCTCCATGTTATTCCTATGGCAGTCTTTCTGCATAGCTATCTATGCATATCCATGATATTCATGATATTTGTACTATTTACATGCTAGTGAAATTCACCATCACAGGTTGCTAATCCTAATTTAAAGCCGAATGAACCAATGAATGTCTGCTGTTTTCAGTGTCTTGCTTTCATGAATTGTAGAGAAACAACTTCTATTGTTAAAGCTTCTAACACCACTTTGCTATCAAAAGTGCATACATAGTAGGCGTGATGTTTGTCTGATTTGATGCTACAAGAGAGCAAGAAAGTGCCACAAAGGCCAGAGTTTTAGACTCTCCTCCATTAATTAAGAACTGGCTTTGGAAATTGTGCTGGCACCAAACAAATTTTCTTTTACGAAGTTCAGCATTACACCTAACCTGTGCCTCTGCATTTGCTTAAAACATCACACTTAAAAGTGAAAAGAACACGAAGCCTTCTGTACATAAGGGCAAATGATAATCTAATGCTGATTATTCTAATAGTGCAATCTTGACTTCAAATGCCAAAAATGCCTTCAAATTTTAGATGGAAGTGTTTTGATATAATTAAATTTCACCTAGCCATCATGGAATGTTAAAACCTATCTCTCAGTCTTTCGTGCAATCTCTTTTCTTTATTTCTGGTGCTTCTAAGGTTAAATAATATTCTATTTGTATTAATGTTCTAATGATAAGGTTTAATAATTTTAAGCTTGTATGTATGTATATTAGCTAACAGTGAACTGTTTCTGTACAGCATGGTGAGAAATGTTTTAAAAATTGCACTTTGTAGGATTTACAGATTTGTAATTTAAACCTTTTTAAAATGCTTGCATACTTTGTACATAAAATGATTGTCCAATTAGCTTTGTATATAACAAGGTTTGAAGCCAATTAAATTTTAAAAATGGACCTATGACTAGTCTCCTAATGAATGATAGAATTGTTTTCCATTTCCCAAAATACAGTGCCATGAGCCAGATACAGCCTCATTTCATGGGTGGAATTCAGATGTCCATATGGACTTTATAGCCACTACCCCTTAAAAAATAAATTCAAAGGGTTGCAGTTCTGAGCATGTTCGGAGGCGAGATTGGAACATGACTGGATGGGTGCAGTCTTTCCCTTGCCTGAAAAGACGCTTAATTTGTATATTTTTACTTGCTTGGTGGACTCTTTTAGAGTAAAGCACTGCAATTTACAGAAAATACTAATTTTAGGCAGGAAATCAAATTGTGCCTTTCAAAAACACATTCTGATCCTATAATTATCTTTAAAAAAAAACAAACGAATGTTTTCAACTGGGAGGAGCCAGATCACTGTGCAGGTGGCAGTGGCCAGATGTTTTCATTCAACAGGATTGGGAAGTCATTGTCTCTCCTCCCATTCCTTCATGGAATAATAGGTGCGTAATAGCAGAGAGCAGGGCTTTTTCAAGGTATGAGCAACCCTTGTGGATCCCTTACAGCACCTCAATTGTAAGCCGGAGTCCTTTGCCACCAATTCACACTGTGGAAACAAGTCTCGAGGACATTGGAGGGAAAATAATTCTAGTTGTGCTCATTGCTCTTTTTTTTTTTAATTTGAACTTATATCCCACCCTTCTCCGGAGACTTAGGGTGGCTTACAATTTTATTAAGCACAAATCAATGTGCTTATCCATAGCCTTCATTCCTTGTATATGCCTGCTTATTAGGGCTTTTGCCCCCCCAAGCAGCATTTTTACAAAGTCAGCT
>JANHFM010001871.1:202809-212970 GCA_032468115.1 Grayia smithii | reverse complement strand
GTCTGAGTGACTGTGCGGAGGGCATCCCGGTCTAGGAAAGGGCGCAACTGTCACACAAGGCAAACCTGGGCGAAGGCCCCCCTGGTCACGGCCATCAAATGGTCTTCTAAAGACAGCAGTGAATCCAGGAGGAATCCTAAGTTGCGCACCCTATCAGAGGGAACTAACAACTCCCCTCCCATCATAAATGATGGGGCCTCTAGATCCTGAGATGCCGGCAACTACAGCCACTCGGTCTTGGAGGGGTTAAGCTTGTTTCTACTCATCCAGACCTGCACCATCTCCAGGCATCAGGACATCACCCATCCCTGAGCTGGTCCGGGATGGAGATGTACAACTGGGTATCATCAGCATACTGATGATATCTCACCCGGAAACCGTTTGTTGTGAGCAGAGGAGTGGAGGACTCTTCTCATGAAATATCTCTAAACTCGCTCAATTGTATTAATGCCCGATATGCAGTGCGGGTTCCAAACAAGACAAGCTATATTCTAGAATTGATTTAGCAAAGATTTTGTATCCTCTAATTTGCAGTACCATTATCTATTATACTATTAAATAATTATATATAATTTACATTTATATAGGGCTTAAATGAGTAATTTTTTATTCTCTATTTAAGGACGAATATGAGAGAGAAAGAATTGACCAATCATCACAAATGGGAATAAACAATAGGATCTCTCTTAATTTGTTCAAGAACAATCTGGAGGTAGAAGGAACAATTAATTACACAATATTATTCAGACTGGTTAAAACAAAAATAAGATATATGTAACTATTTTTAACTGTGTGTTTTTAGGTTTTAACTGTTGTGTTACTGTTTCATTGTTTCTTCCTTTATTTATTTTCAATATACATCTATCTCAGTAAATGACTCTGGGTGGTGACTTTAGTTCACTGCCCAGAGCCAACTGGATTAAGATGGGTGTTGCAGAAATAAATAAATAAATAAATAAATAAATAAATAAATAAATAAATAAATAAATAAATAAATAAAATAAAATAAAATAAAATAAAATAAAATAAAATAATAAAATAAAATATTGGAAAAAGACATTGTACGGTCAAGTGAAATAAAATATGGAGAAAAGATACCGTAAAGTAAAAGAAAAAAATATTTTATAGCAGTCTCTATAACATAAAATGAAACCTTTCTCAGATTCTCATCTTTCCTACTATACTTCTACTGGTACATTATGATTCATCGCTTGTTGTTTGTATTTTATGATTTAGGATTGTATTAAAATTTATGATCTATGACTGATCGCTTTGTTGTTTGTATGTACACTGAGAGTTTCTACACCAGAGACAAATTCCTTGTGTGACCAATCACACTTGGCCAATAAGAATTCTGTTCTGTTCTAATGTTCAATCTATAGGGCTGTGTTGGCGAACCTTATGGCATATGTGCCGGAAATGACACGCAGAGCCATTTTTCCGGGCACGTGAGCCGTCGCCAAACTCACCTGAAGCTGCGCATGCGTGCACGCCCCCAGCTGCTCTTCAGTCCTCTGGTGTGCATGCATGCAATTCAGGGGAACCAGCTGGTCTTCGGACCTCTCCTGCGCATGAGTGCGTGTTTGAGCATGCGCGCGAGATGACTGGTCAGTACATGGGGAGGAGCGGTGCTTTCCTGCTGATGGCACGCGGTAAGTAACAGGTTCGCCACCCCTGCTATAGGGTCTCCTGCTTGAGCAGGGGATTGGACTAGAAGATCTCCAAGGTCCCTTTCCAATTGTAGGGTTCTATTCTATTCTCAACCTCCCTAATGCCGCGACCCTTGAATACAGTTCCTCATGTTGTGGTGACCCCCAACCATAAAACTATTTTCGTTGCTACTTCATCACTGTAATTTTGCTACTATTATGAATCATAATGTAAACACCTGAAAGGCAGGTGTTTCCTCGACCTTTCTCACAAGCGCAATGGCCCACATCTAATGAAAATCAGAGTCTACGGCGCCTACTTGGAAATAGGACCTATTAGACTCGCCTGGAGATGGATAGAGGAGCCGTGTCTCGGTTCCTAAGACCATCGGAAATATGTGTTTTCCGATGGTCTTAGGCAGGGGTGAAATCCAAAATTTTTCCCTACCGGTTCTGTGGGCGTGGCTTGGTGGGCTTGGCAGGGGAAGGATATTGCAAAATCTCCATTCCCACCCCACTCCAGGGGAAGAACACTGCAAAATCTTCATTCCCTCCCCTCCTGGGAGAAGGATATTGCAAAATCTCCATTCCCATCCCACTCTGATGCCAGCCAGAGGTGGCATTTGCTGGTTCTCTGAACTACTCAAAATTTCCGCTACCAGTTCTCCAGAACTTGTTAGAATCTGCTGGATTTCACCCCTGATCTATAGTCAATTGAGGGGAATATTATGGCTCTTTTCTTTGGTCTTCCTACTCACTCCTGTAACATGACTGACAAGCGAAAAGACAGCATTACGAAGTGATTGGTGATGGGTTCATGTAGGCTCTAGGCCTCACAAATGTCCATCAATGGCATTTTTTGTTGCAGAGAGTCAGACATCCGACAGAAATATGAGGACAACTTCCACTTCCTCTTCTCTGTTTCCTGAATAGATCCTGTCGATCTGTAGACAGATGAAGGCATGCTAAATGAGATTCTAAAAGGTTTGCTTCTGGAACAGATGCACCATTGTGAGACAGAAACAAGTCAACTCTCATTCATCAAAAAGAATGGAAGATGATAGGATTTTCATGAGTAATATGAATTGGATCCACCACAATTCCTAAACATTCAGCCTTTTGTCCACACCTGTGCAAGCCTTATAAACATTGGGTAAACATTTGGCAGCTAGATTACAAGTTACCAAGACAGTAAAAGGTAAAAGCAGCAATGACAGTTCTGTCTGTCTTCTTGCAGGAAAAAGCATGGGCTGAACAGTGAACAAATAGGTTGTACAACTAGGTAGGTCAAGTTGGAGCTAACTTTGACCTAAGTCAAGGTTCCAAATCTGCCTGGAATTAATCTTCTAGTGGGGATAGCAAAATTGAGTCTAGGAAAAATTGTATGAATCGATCGATATGGAGGTGATGTAGAAGCCTAATAATACTTCTTAGCAGGTGGAAAACTGTTGGCCTTTTTCAAGTGTTCCTATTAGGACCAGAAAGACATGTTGCAGCCCAGAATTTATTTTCATTTTACTTTAAACTACGTAATAAAACAAAGACTTCATCCTGAAATAATTTAGTCTCTTTTAGTGATGCTCAGCATAGGAGAACATTCCATAGCAGCATTCTGGATTCTGCTGATTATTCTCCCAAAGTTTGTGGCTGTGTTTATCCTGTTCCCACAATAACTACTTAGCTTTATGCTAGCCAACACTGCATTGAGGAGTAATGTTTGCCTCCAACTATACACAAAGAATTTAGTTGGCAATTGTTTCTTGCTCTATACTATCTGAAGAAGGAATTGGTCGGTGTCCTGAATACTCTTAAGAATAGACATTGTGTTGTCATTCAATTCTTTAAATAAAGAAAGACAAGAAAACATGTGTGGGCGCAATAATTGCTTTTGCACTAATAGCCTTGAGCCAAAACAGAATTCCCAATTAGAAAGAAGACAAGAGTCGTTTGAACATCATCATCTCCAGGCTGTTTATCCTGTAAAATGGCCATTGGGAGACATGCACTTTGTCCAGCATTTGCAGAGATCTCAGCATGTCATAAAGAATAAACCAAGTTTATTCTTCCTGCTGCATTCTGCACACATCGCCTCTCATGGCATTTGCAGTAATTAGAATGTTGTTACCTTGTCAACACTTGGATTTTGCTTGGCAAATTGTCCTCCTGAACTTGCCGTAACCTATGCTGCACAAGTGCCATATAGGAAATAAGCGTTTCAAGTGCACTTGGTGAACTTTCCATCCTTATGCTTCTTCTGTGACATACGTACATTGATATTAACAGTCAAGTGACTAGGTGATTAAAATTGTTCAGAAGCTACAATAACAGCCATAAGTAATTAAAAGCTGGGGAATAAATTGTAAGTGACATTAGAGCAAATCTGTGATGTTTGCAAAAGCTAATAGATCATCCTTCCAGATAAACCATTATAAAGGACTATTTTTTTTTATGAAGTAGGGAAAGGGATTTTAACAACATTATGCTCTGTTGGTTAGACTTCAATACTGTACCCTGGGTGAGGAAAAGTAGCATTTATATATAATAGGTAAGGCCGGCCCAATTATTAGAAATTACATTTAACACTGATTTATGTTTGTTAATTTTGATGATTTATTCATTTTTGTAATGAATGTAATTGTTATGTATCTGTACCCATGATGAATTTGCTTTGAGTATAGTAATTACAGCAGAAGAGTATATAAATAAATTTGACTTGACTAATTAAAGGCTTCCTATAGATCATTAAATTTGTTCAAGGTACTTCTTCATATGTCATTTGAAAATTACAGAATATGCAAACAAGCTATTTTTTTATAGGTACTGTGCTTCTTGAGCCATCCAATTAGACTCAATGGATCCTTTCCAAACAGCAGAGTAATCCAACTGAATGAATAATATCCTTACACAACAATCAAATGGCATTTAAGGTAAATCAGTTTATCTTCAATAATATTTATGTATGAATACTTAGAATGTTAGTTCAAATGCTTAATTACTTGCAAATTATAAATACTAAATTCTAAGTATACTGTCCACATTTAAAAAAAAATACATTAACAACATAGTAGTAAAATTAATTTGTTTACTGATTCATGAGGTATAAGGTTTATCTGCCTGTGTGGTTGTCATGGCCAGAATGAGGGAGAGGCAATATTTTGAAGACATAAGATGAATCTTTATGCACTCCCCTGCAACACAAATTCAACCAGTATCCAGATGTATTTGCCTGCTGTATTTCAAACATACCTTTTTTCCTCTTATGACAATTTCAATGCTCTTGTCTGTTTAGAATGGAGCGCTTTTCTTCCCTGCAGACTTAACACCAGCAATTCATTTGATACTTTCTAATGGAAGAAATTTGAGAGCCACTTGATGTCGTGATTAAAGCATCATTCTAGAAACTAGGAGACTGTGAGTTCTAGTCCAGCCTTAGGAACAAAGCCAGCTGGATCACCTTGGGTTAGTCACTTTCTCTCAGTCCCAAGAAGTAGACAATGACAAGCCACTTCTGCAAAAATCTTGCTAAGAAAACCTCAGTTCTTATCCAGGCAGTCTCTGAGAACTGGACACAATTGAATGGAAGGGGAAAAAATGGAAAGAAATACCTCTTCGATTATGCCGATGCTTATTATAAGTTCTAACATCAATTGTACTTCTTTTTTTTATCATGACTGTTGTAATAGTACAGTAGTCATTATAACTGTTGTGAATAGAAGGTTGCTGCTCTAAAATTCATGAGAAATATCTGGAAGGAGATTAATTATTATTTTTCTTTCCAAGCTTTCTACTCTTCCCTCTGTCTTTTTTTCTTTTCTAAAATAAGTGCTGTGATACACTATTCTAGCACTTTTCTAGTCCCCAAGGCAAAAAAAATTTTGTTCCCAATTCCCAAATAGCCCGTAGTAAGATCATCTTGTTTTCCAAATCCTTCTTTCTTGTTCTCTCTGTCTCTATCTCTCTCTCTTTGTCTCTGTTTCTGTCTCTGTCTCTCTCTCTCTCTGTCTGTCTGTTTTTCTCTTTCTCTCTCTCTCTCTCTCTCTCACACACACACACACACACACATACACACATAGACATATACATACAGAGAGAGAGAGAGAGAGAGAGAGAGAATGCAGTCAATTACAAAGAAATGCCTTCTTTATAGTGTCCACTTTCATTTTCAAAGAATATTGACTTGGCAACTCTTCAATGCCTTATAATTGTATAATCAAACACATTTTGATAAAGAGAAATTTCCTTATGCTAATAACAATTACTTATATTGAATATGGCTGAAGATGGTCAGCTTTAGGTAATTAATTAATTAGGTCATTCAGACATTGACTGCGTAAGCAGCTTTGCTACCAATGTCCAATGTTCTGTAGACCTTTTCGTATGCATGCATCTTTCTTTCTTTCTTTCATTTCAAGTCCCTCTTAAATCATATTACAGGAAGGATCAGAGCATGAAAACAGAATTCTTTTTGGGAGGGCAACTTCGTGAAGCAATGCTGGATTTCCATTTCCCAAGGGGATAGGGTTGTTTTTGTTTTTTAAGACATTGGAATAGCTAAGAAGGATCCCTCGGTCATTTAAAAAAATGATAAGCAAAAGCTGTGTAGTCCAAAACACCTGAAAAAAATAGTTATAACATCCAACTTTTTTTTCATATAGCATAATTAGTTTAAAAGTTATTTTAAACAATGTTTTAGCTGACCAGGTCCTCTGCTGTTTTCACTATTGATTCTCAGGTGATATGAACTTTTTGTTGTTTGTAGTGTTCTGTGGACATCATAGGACTCTTAGAGAAAGATTATATACATTTTGCATCTCAAGAAAACAGGAGCTTGCCACCCTAGAAAGTACAAAACTTTTTGTTTGCCCTCAATGTGTCCAAATCTTATTAACATTCTGCCATTTAAATCATGAAGAATTCACTGAATTTTGAACATGCATATTTAATAATAGCTGTCTTGAAAGCGAGGCTGATGGGGGAAAAAAAGAGGGTAGAGATTCTGAAGTTTGGATGTGTGATGGTTATATAGAAGCAGAAACATACAAAATATAGACTGCAGAATCTAGGCTAATAGAAAGCTTATTATTCTCTCACCAACCTCATTTACACTTCAAAAAATATTGTGGATTTGATCACTGAAGGTAGGAGCCTTGGACCTTGACAAAATGTTAACATAACAATTTTACAATATTCTCAAAAAGCAATTCACCACTTAGTGTAGCATCTGAGACAAATGCTCTGCTGAAGGGGTGAGAGTTGGCTGGAAATTGATAAGTCACATGATTGTTCTGATATTGAACAGAATAACAGAATTAAATGGATGGATGGAGACAGCAAGGGGGAGACAGAGAGAGAGTTCTAGCAGGATTTACCTGAGACATGGTTGTAGCCTTTAAGGTTAACAGTCTTAAATTTCCCTGCAGATTTGTTTGTTGTAATTCTTACGTGCCTTACAGTCTTAACCTCTACATATTTATTTGTAAAGAAGCAACTGTAATAAAGATTTCATATATAATAGCTTGCCCTGCCCGTTTTGATTGGGTTGAGGTTTCCTTTTTAGTGTTTCCTTTTCTGCCTGGTGGAAAATAATAAAGTTTTTTGGGGATTATGATGGCAACTATGACCAGAATTTCCATTGTTAAGTGATGTGATCAAAAAGCATGATGTCACGTTGCAGTGCTTAGCAACGGCAAGTCCTGCTTGCATGATAATCCCAAGGCAATACAGGTTGTCAAGCAAAGACAGGTGGGAGTCCCAGGCAAAAAATATGACAGGTGCATGGATGGAATGAGATGGAAGGGAATGCTGTGAGTGGCATTTGGGAGTACAGGCCAGCTGGCCACTGAAGTTTGTGGGCTTGTGCTAGGCAGATTGGCAAAGTCTGCAGCCAGGCACTAGGGAATGTAGCAGTCCAGTAAGGACCACAGACAAGTTACTGGGTGACATAGGTGGATGAGGGGTGTTGCAGGCAGGTGCATGCTACACAGTGCAGGTGAATGAGTGGATGCTATGGAGTATGTGATCTCTGGAATCACCTGTGGGAAGCTGGCAGGGAAGATGACAAATAGGAATCATGTGACCGCAGGATGTTGCCTCCATCATAAAAGTGAACTGGGTCCCAAAAGTGCCCAAATTGCAATCATACGACTGCAGGACTGCTGTGATGGACAGAACTTGAAGGACCCATCGTAAGTACCACTTGTTCATCACCATTGTAACTTTGAACACTGCACAAGTGGTGTACTTTGAAGATTACCTGCACTCCAGTTAAGGAACCCTCCCAAAGAGAAAACCAAATCCCCTCCAAAACTGACAAGGCGAGTTATTACATATATACAGGTAGCAGACTTCACACTGACTTGCACTGATCATGTTACCTAGTAGGATAAATGAAATACCTGTATGAAAATAATTATGCTCAAAGAGGACAAGAACTCTACAGTTTAACGGTAAGCTACAGATACTCTCTTCTTTTTGGGTGGGAAAAAAAACCCTTATATTCTTCCATCTAAACTAAGCTCTTCTCGGTTGCACCTGGAAGTTCTCACCACTGTGGGAGTCTCTAATATCATTAGGCAATTTCAGGCACTGCTCAGATGTTTCCAGGTTTGGAAGGAAGCCTTGTGGGTCTTTGAGGGATTCACAGTGATTCTTGGTAACATGCCGGCAGGTGGTGCTTTCCTTTGAAACATCCAAGCATCCCAATTTTTTAAAAAAAATTAAATAGATATGTAAAACATTTGAAAATAATGAGGCAGGAAGATTCCAGAAGCACTTTTTGAAGACCCATGCAGAGCCTTGAAGAAGCTATATAAAAAAAAGAACTCTCTGGTATGTCCAGGGTGATCCAGACTCAGAAATATAATGCTACTCTTTCTTCTTTTCACCATTTTTATAAATATTCTAACCATTTCAATTTTTGTCTCACTTTGCATGTTTATTTTAATTTATTTATTAGAATTTCATCCCACCTTCATTATTGTTAATAAATAATTCAAGGGGGTGACATATCTAATACTCCTTCCTCATCCTATTTTCCCCACCAACAACAACCGTGTGAAGTGAGTTGGGCTGAGAGGGAATTGACTGACCAAAGTCACTCAGTTGGCTTTCAGGCCTAAAGCAGAACTAGAACTCCCAATCTCCTGGTTTCTAGCCCAGCAGCTTTTTGATTCCTTAAAACAAATATTTAGCCTTTCAGAAACCTGGTAGGTTGTTCAAAGTAATGATTGAATGAGAATGGTTATTTGCATTCAGATTGTTAACACTGGTCTATTGCTGTTATTATAAACTGCTAAAATGCATATTATCAGCACTACATGCCAAAATATCAAAAGTGGTTGAATGTTTGTAATTCTCCAAATCTGTGTTTGTTTTTCACAATGTACCTTATTTAAAAGAAAAAAAAAACTTGGATACTGTATATGTAATATATTGCTCTGTTTTTTGCCTTCTGTGGATTTTGATTATTTGCAATGGAAACTACATTTTATTAGTGTGCAGACTATTTAGTGGTATCTATTCTGCTGTATTCTTATTCATAAAAACTAGAGCAAGCCAAGTCTAAGTATGATTTTAAAATGAAGGAAAAAATGAAATATATCTTTTTTGCAATAAGTTGCATGTATCCTCCCTCCCCAGTGTTAATAGCATCCATGAGGAAAACTTAGTGCAGATTTTCTTTTTCTTCTGACTGATGGATGTGATTTTAGTTCCAGCATAATCCCAAACATAGCTTGAAAAGAAATAAAAAAAAAAGAGTTGGTATGGGAGCATTAGCTTTCACTCTAGGTAACAGGCATTATGCTAAAATGGATTTACAATGAAGAGAGAAGAAATATCAGCAGAAATTCCATTTCATGAACATACAGAAACTGCCACATAAGAGAAAAATATGAGAAGGCTGCAATTGTTACAGTCCAAGTCTGCTTTTCTAAAATGTGTAAACAGAAAAAAACATTCCACAACGCTGCTTGTATCATAATCACACAGTTGGAAGGGACCTTGGGGGTCTTCTAGTCCAACCCACTGCTTGAACAGGAGATCCTATTCCAGCAATCCCCAACCTTTGCAACTTGGCGGCCTGGGGGGGGGGGGAGGTAAGGGAAACCGAACTGTGCAAGTGATAGGGTTGTACAAGTTGAGCTGCTTGCATGGCCCAGATCCAAATAGGCTACAGCCCAGTAATGGCTGTCCAGTCTGTTCTTAAAAGCCTCCAGTGATGGAATATCCACAACTTCTGGAGGCAAGTCATTCCACTGATTAACTGTTCAGTCAGGAAATTTCACCTTAGTTCTAAGTTGTTTCTCTCCTTGATTAGCTTCCATCCGTTGCATCTTGTCCTGCTTTCGTGTACTTTGGAGAATAGGTTGACAGTCCCTTCTTCTTGGAGGCAGCCCTTCAAATATTGGAACACTGCCATCATGTTTCCTCTAGTCCAACCTTCCTAATGCCGTGACCCTTTAATACAGTTCCTCATGTTGTGGTGACCCCCAACCATAAAATTATTTTCGTT
>JANHFM010001871.1:186755-197644 GCA_032468115.1 Grayia smithii | reverse complement strand
AGCTTCTTGGATGAGAAGTGAAATGTCTTCAAAGAAAAACCAGAAAGTCCAGTTGCCTCTTGAAAAAGCACCTTTGGGGCAACCATGACTGGATGACTGAGAACCTCCATAGACATTTACTCAACCCTGCATTTGGAGGGGGATTTAAGGTAGGAACTCTGAAGGGAACCTGGGCCAGTCCTTTCCCTGCCTTTGCCTAGCAGGGTATTTCAAGCAGCTAATAGTTATTTTAATAACTCAACGAACATCCAAAACTAGGTACTTCACATCAGTCACATAAACATTGTATTGTTTTGTTTTCAGCAGAGCTGAAATGACAGGATACTTCTGCTGCTTGTCATACTTGTCAATGCACTACTCTGGTTCACATTTTCAAGAATATGCCAATTAATTAAATGTCTAAACCAAAGGAAAGTATCACAGTGTGCAGAAGCATACATACAGTTGTAGAAATGAATGCATACAGTTATAACGAAAAAGTGTAAAATTATCCATTATAAATATCTAAGGGCAAATCTGTGAGAAAAATCTGTGTGAAAAATCTATTCTACTGAAGGAAATTGGATACTCTGACTGTTATGTTTAATTGATAGTTTCGTGTTATTTTCTCTCTTCGTGCTTATCTTTGACACTGATTGTGCTCAATACTTCTCAATGTTTCCTGACAGCTCTGTGATTTCTGAGCCACTCAGTTGTTAAAAGGAAAAAAAAAAAGGACCTGCAGATACAATTTGAGAGAATTTGACACATTTTTTTTAAAATATTCATTAGCTCCCTCCAGCTGGAAGCAACATCCTCTTTAGTGGCAATCTGTCCCAATTATATTTTTATCTAGGTAGCATTCAGCGAGAAGGAGAAGAAGGAGATAGCTTTTAAGTCACATGACTTTATCACCAATCACTTTCGGACTTGTGCTTATGATTCTTTCTTTTCTCTTCTTTTTACTTGACATGCTCTTTAAAAAGTATCCCATAAAATCCCTGGGGCTAATCTGATGGCTATGACTAAAAAAACATTCTGACTCTCTCTTTGTCTCCGATATGGATGGCTCATGACATAGCTGGTTATTAGCAGGAAAATTTCAGTCTAAAGCTCCTTTAAATGATGGGTATTTTTGAAGGGTTCCTCACACAAACACACACACACACACACACACACACTTCCAAACCTCACTCCATTTCTCTATAAATTCTTTAACCTTCCAGATTCTTAAATGGATTAGATAATAAAGCAAAATGGCTTTTGAGAGACTTTCCCTCTTCCTTTCACAATCCATGCCATGAAAAGAGACACTTCCAAGGAGTCAACAAGGACAAATCGTGTCATCAACACAGCAATATTGTTTACCCTCAATCTTTCAGGAGAATAGTGGGAAGAAATCATTTCTTCCATTTTAGTGGCAAACTGCAGCAATTTTCATTATCATCTAAAAATGAGAGATTGGTAAAGGGAGGAAATGGAGTTAATTTCTTTTATAAGCAATAGCGCTACAGACATTTACTCTTTGATTCTGAGAGAGCTAGGGGGAAAAATCCCTTTATCAAGTTCTCAATTACAAAGAGGAGCCACTGATGCTCTTTGATACCTTACTTGCTTAAGTTGAAGCCAAAACTGTTGGAGCTTTAAGGAGATCCTTATACACAGTAAGGAAAAAAAGGTCTAGCTGCATTTTGCCTAGTGATCCACACTACTATCTTACAGTGTACTGAATTCAGATCTTCATGCAGCAATGTCTCTCCATACTGTACAAAATAGTAAAATTACACAAAACTCAAATTAATTGAAATAGACTCCTAAATCAATTGATCAGTGAGGCTGTTTTTCAGGAATAGAATAGAATAGAATAGAATAGAATAGAATAGAATAGAATAGAATAGAATAGAATAGAATTCTTTATTGGCCAAGTGTGATTGAACACACAAAGAATTTGTCTTGGTGCATATTCTCTCGGTGTACATAAAAGAAAAGATACATTTTAGGCTTAGAGTGAAGAAAACCTGAAAGCATTCAAGTGTCTGCCTCACTATACATGTGTGAGTGTGTGTGTGTATTCTAACCACTGTGCTACCAGGGTTCCTGGGTGCTAAATACAATATCCAAAGGCATGTATGATTTTATACCATGTATGATACTGTGTGAGTGTACTGTATATTTGTGAGTGGATCTATAGGGCTTAAACATCCCAGGTATGGGTAACAATGCTCAACTGTTTTACTCTAACAATTCCCACAAGAAATAGTACCATGTAGTGTTTCTGACTCAGTGTAAACATTGATGGAGACTACTTCAATTCTTTTTTTAGAACTTTGCTCCTGATTCCAGAAAGTCCTCCTGAAATATCATCCCTTGATGCATTAACTGTATTAGAGATTCATCGCCACATAAGTATCATCGGGCATCACTGATGACCATTACATTTGCGGTAGACAAGTTTAAGGGCAACTCAACTTGGAGATACATTTTGCACCTCTCTTTGTATTGTTTTTGGGCTAAACCTTTCTCCCCTTAAAAGGAGTCAGGTTCTATTAGCAACCATATGGCATGAAAATAAGATTAATTCTATAATGTATGTAAATCATATGTAAATTCCATCATGGAATGGAATGAGAGAAATCAGTCGGATTTCAGCATGCCAACTGTGTGCATAATTGCTGCCTTCCTTTCAAGAGCAAGGCATAAAGCGATGAGCTGCCAGATCCTCTTCAGTCCCTCTATGAAATATTCAGTTAGTCCTCAATGAGCCATCAAATGACAAAAGCTTTTTATTGTTGTTTACCGAGTCAGTGTCCATGTTTGTTTGTTTTGATGATTCCAGCTGCGATAGATTGGCCTGCAAAATGCTTCATTTACTTATCAATTGTTCTAAGCTGTCAGATATGAGTGCCACAAATCCAGCTCACTCCACTCAATGGCTCTTTTGTTATTTGCAGTCAGAATAACGATGCAAATTGGGGTTATACTTTTGTGTGTGTTTTGGAAATCTGTGACCAGGCAATAACCAAACTCATCTGTGCAGTTGTGCGAAAGCAGCCAAAGATGCTCATCTTTGAACTATGTGAATATTCTGATGTCTGAATCTGAGAAGCATGAGCAGTTGAGAAGTCCTTCCAAGATAGATTTCTCAGGCTATTAAAAAAACATCTTCGTCCATCTTCCAGCTGCTTCTCTCTGTGTGCATGCATCAATAATGCAAGTTATTTTGTGTTACTATTTTGCATTACTATAATTCAATATTAATAAAATTAATATTGAAAATATCCAAATGATAAAGTCTATGAATGCTATGAATGCTATCAAAGCTTGAAAACGGTTGGTTTATAAATCAAATCTATTCAGCTTAATCATCTCCAATGTGTTATATGCCAACTTTCACTCCAGAGAACTGTGTTTATTTGGCAACTCAGTAATTGATTACTATTCCATGCATGAGTGTTTATATGTGAGTGTGTGTGTATATGTGATTGTGTGTGCGTGCATTTATTTTTACGGGGCTAATATACCACACCACTAAAACTCTTCATCTCAATATATGTTATTACTTTCATAGCACGATAATTTATTTATAACTTGGTTATAAATCTATCACCTATTGGTGATAGGTTCATTAGTATTGCTAATGGCTCTTCACAATTTCTTCATATTGTCTGCTACTACAGTCTTTCCCAAATTAATGTGTTCTGCGTTTGGGACTACAGCCAGTATGGCCAATGGAACAAGAGGGAAAGTTGTGGTCTATTACAGTCACACACATAATTTACTTCAGTATTAGCCAGTTGGCTGGAACTTTAAAAATAGCCTGTACAACCATGTTGACCAGCAATAAATGACAGACTTGAAACCATTCTTCATTATCTCCTGAAGCAAGATACTTCTTAATGCCAAAACATCAATGCACGTGATTAGACTACATTATCTGCTGTTGCCACCCATTATCTGCTCTCCTCTCCCAGTTTGGACACAGACTGGGTGAGGATGAACCAGTATACCAGCTCTTACAGTATGGGTTAAAGACTGGAAGAGACAGACCTGGACATTCCACCTAGTTCCTAATCCTTGTTCCTAAGCCTTTCCCCCATCAAGACACATTCTGAAATGTACTTACATCTGCCTTAAACCTTAAAGGAGAAAATAATAATATATTCAGCGATTCAGAAAGTCATACACTCTCAGCTCTTTTTTTGAGAATGAAATTGTACTGAAATTATACTTACCTCGTTCATATAGATTCTTAAATGGCTAAATGAGAAAAGAAGTACAAAGTTCTTTATGCATCAACTGCAGTATTTAAATTATATTTTAGTAATAAGTTACATATTGAATTTGTGACCCTTTTCAGCTAAGGATAAAATCATTTTCAGCTTTAAATAATCACAAAAGAGGAGTTCTCATTTAACAAATTATTTTAATCTATGTTTGAAGGACTGGTGTGAATTTTCTTAACATGGAGGGAAAAGAAAGAGAATGTGGCTTCTATAAAAGGGATGTCAGAATAGCCACAATTACCCAATTTATTCCACCAGATGCTACTATTACTTTTAGGAAGGAGACAATGAAAAAAATTGCATACACTTTAATTGCATTAATGACTTTGTTTCATCTAACAGTCAGAACATTATCCCAATCACAGGGTCCTTTTCTGTTTCTTAAAACAGTATAAACTACTGGTCTTCACAGAGAAAGAAAATAAAATACAGAAACTGAAAGAAAACTTTAGATCAAATATTGGACCTATGATCCATAGATAAGCTTAAGGGATCTACAAACTTGTGTAAAAAAAAGAGGGGGTGTTTGATTTCCTGCCTGTTAGTTTGTCTTTGTTAAATGAAAACAAAAGTCAAATAAGATATGATATTGTAAGGTGGCAAAAGAAGATATTATCCATGGTCAGGTAGTGTAGAATTATTGTCACAATGCTAAGATGTCTAGAATAGGTTCCTTTGGATAGAAATTCAAATTGTATGGTGATGAACATCCATCTTTTCTTATACAAATTGAAGGCTGCTTATCCTGAAAATACAGTGTGGTTCTGTTTCATGAGAAGATTTGAAAAGACTGAACATTTTTTGCTCCAACCAAAAGTTTTATCTTGAAGCATCCTAAAATTGCTTACTATTGCCAATTTTTTTAAAAAAGTCATGCAGAGTGTTGATACCACCTCAAATTGGTTTGAGGCTTGAGGGAATTTTTTTAAAAAAAAAAAAATCAAAGATGTGCCTTTGCCAAACAATACCATCCACTCCAAACTCACTGGCATTTCTCCCAAAATTTTGCAAGTATTTATGGATGAATTGACACTTGCATCATTTCCCTTCAGCATGCAATTAGATGAAACTATTGATGCTTCTCGGTGCAGCAAGCTTCTTGGTTTCATTCACTGCATGCTTGCCAATCCTATTAAATAAGTCCTATCTTGTGAGCAACTTTTGGAAATGATCAAGACCATCAGTCTCTTTGAAAGGGTGAAAGGTGTATTGGCAAACCTAATTTTGATCAGGAGAAAGAAAATCTACTATTCTGTGCACAGAGGACACCCTTGTGATGTTTAGCAACACTTCTGATTTTACTGCTTCGGTGAAAAAGAAGCTCCCTATATCATGGTGATTCACTGCACGTATTGGTGTAGTGAATGTATTGGTGTCAACCATCCTGAAATAAGTCTAATCTATCACCATGAAAATCAGTTATATCAGATACAGGGCCTTGAACCTCTGCTTTGGCAAGAAATGTGTTAAGGGAGCACAATGTTTAGTCTTTTTCTACCTCACTGGCTTTCCAAAAAACAAATCTTGAAATGCTTCACTGAACTTCAGGAGGAACTTTTACTTTTTTGAGAGAGAGAGAGACACAAAAAGAAATCCTTGGAATAATTTGAAAGAGAAACTCTATTAATAGCTGGCCTTACTCAGCAGTTATTCTGGCCAATGAATGAGGTAAATCTTTCAGGACCTTGCCCGCCACCTTTATGGATGTCATTGTGGGAAAACGGCTGGATCTTTTGGCCTAGCTGCAACTCTAAAAGTAGAGACTGAAGGGAGATATGTAAACTTTCCAATGCTAGACTTCTGCAAACTGCAGTGAGAGTGACAAAGCATTTCTCTCCAGGCAGGTATCTGCAGACAGATGGAAACACTGCATAACTCTTTTCAAGGTTATCCATGACCTTAAAATGGAAGCATGGGTTTCCCTTGTGTATATGGACAGCATTAATAATTCAGACCTTGTCAAAAATGTCCTCAGTGACTTATTTTAAGAAAATAAATGATGAAACATTCAACTAAAGAATCATGGAGAATTCCAATACTCCTTGGCAGAAGACTAGTAGGCCTTGGCTGGCAAACTATCAAATCCTTCTGAATGCTATGTACACTCCACCTTCTCCTAAGTTCCCAAAGACAGAGAAGTACAGAAATTACATTATGTCATGCTGCCACGTGTGATTTTTTTTCCATATCTTTGAGTCAGTATTGACTCCTGATTACAGGTTCCTGCAGTTTTCTTGGCAAGATTTCAGAAACAGTTGCCTTCTTCCTAGGGCTGAGACAGACAGACGGCTTCATGCCTAAAATGGGACTAGAACTCACAGACTCCCGGTTTCAAGACTGGTGCGTAACCTCTACACCAGCCAGGCTTTCCTATATGAGGTACATGCCTAACAAGGATTAAACCAATGGATACTAGCTCCTGGTGGCCCTTGTCTGGCAGAGAAAGCTGTAAGAGCTCTGAATCCATCTGTTATTACGCACTTTTGTGAGTCAGGAGTTTTATCAATGAAACATCAAAATTGATTGGCTATCAAAGATAACATGTGAATTGTCTGGTCAAAGACCATCCACAATTTCAACTGAAATGATTGTTGAGCAAAAGTAAAAATTATTTTTTTTAAAAAATGTAAAAATGCACACCTTTTTCCTCATATTTTTTCAGGAAAAGGCTATTACTTTTTCATGAAAAGAACAAGAAAAAAACCATAATTCTTTGCAAACATCACTTTGTCTACACAAATGACATTTGTAATGTAATACTGTAAAATAATTTTTTTTGCAAAAATTTGTCTTCTGTATATTTATATTCATTTTTCAGGGGAGTTTTCATTAGATTCATCTGTGATTCTCCCTTACACACACACACACACACACACACACACACACACAAGATGAAAAACCACACAAAGCAAAGACTTAACTCCTAGTACTTTTTTGTTTTGTTGTGGAAATAACCATTACTGCCCCTTCCCCATATATAGGATTGCCATATTCCAAACCTCAAAGCTGGGCACCTTACTTTAAATCTTACACATGCTAAACCAATATGCAAATTAATCTAATTTGCATTTGACTTTTTCATGTTAACAATACCAAAGCAATTCACAAAAATTTAATACCATCACAACAAACACATAAAATCAACTGTAGAAATAGACGGAAACATTTAATTAGTGCAGTTAAAGTTCTATTTTGAGAATTGAACACCTGTCGATTTTCAGCTTTAAATGCATTTTAAATATTTATCATTTCTTTATATATAGGTATAGATTAAAAAAAAAACCATAAGAATACCAAATTAAAAACTATTACTGTATAATATTCTTTCCTTAATTTATTCATGCTAGCAAAAAAAATGTTTAGGATCATCTAATGCAGATTAGAGTCTATGTGGAAATGAGATGTCAGAAGTTTAAACTGCCCTTTAAAAAGGTTGAAGAACAAGAGGCATTATTGCTGATGGCCCTGGGTAATTAAGAAAGATAAAGACCATCAGAAAGAAGTCAGTATGTGCTTCATTGTTTATACAAAGACTTTTGATAATGTAAAATATCAGAGTGGAATGTAGTTAGAAAAATCCCCCAAACCCCAAAACATCTCAGTGCCCCCATATGAAACCCACAATATATACAGGTCAGGAGGCCATAATATGAACTGAATATGACAAAACAGACTGGCTGCAGATTGGCAAAGGAGTGAGATAAAACTGCATGTTCCCTCCTTAGTTATTTAACCTTATATGCTGAATTTTATATGATGGGAAGCTGGATTGGAAGAAAATGAGAATGACTATAAAAGTGAAGGAAGAAACATCAGTTACATGTCCTATGCTGATGACACTACTCTGATAGCCACAAATGCAATGGATCTGCAAGCTATAGCAACAAAAGTCCAGATGCAGTGTAGAAAAGAGAGTAAAATTAAACATAAGTAAGACCAAACTAATGGCAAGTACAACATCCAGCCTTAGAATTTTACAAATGAAGATGCTAAATTCATAGCTTTTGCTTTTTACAATCAACTACAAACAATAAAGAATACAATAAAGAAATATACCAAAGATTAGGAGATCATAAAACAGTCATGAAGGCTTTGGAAGAGACATTCAAATGCTGTGGTGTTTTACCCACTCACAAATATCAGAATCATGCAAGCCATGCAATACCCTAGGACACTTTATGAAAGCGAAAGTAGACACTGAAGAAGCAGGATATGAAGAGTATTGACACTTTTGAACTTTGATGTTGGAGCAGACTCCCGAGAACTCTACGAAGAACCAAGAAAATCAAGCAAATAGGCCATCAAACAAATCAACCCAGAGTTATCGAGGCACAAGAGATCCTACTTCAGACACATTATAGAAAGACTTCCAGTAGGTTTCTGGAGAAGATTCTAATTAGCAATAACAATAGCACTTAGACTTATAACCGCTTTACAGTTCTTTACAGCCCTCTCTAAGCGGTTTACAGAGTCAGCCCCCAACAATTTGGGTCCTCATTTTACCCACCTCAGAAGGATGGAAGGCTGAATCAACCTTGAACCTAATGAGATTTGAACTGCCAAATTTCAGGCAGGCAGCAGAAGTAGCCTGCAGTACTGCACTCTAACTGCACTCTAACCACTGCGCCACCAACTTATGGGAAGTGTTCATCTTCCTTGATGCTGGTCACCTTCTTCTTCTCTTTCCTTCTAACTAAGAAGGTGACCAGCATCAAGGAAGATGAACACTTAGAGTGGCAATGAGTTTACCTTCCGAAGACCTGCAAGATCAAGTTAAGGATAGCTAATCATGGAGAAAATCTGTCTATGTGATCAATAATAGTCATAACTGATTTGATGGCATGTAATCAAATGGATGTTCAAAACAGAATTGATCCTCTCAGGATATTCATTTTGAGAAATAAGTGATTTCAGTTTTTCAACCATTAGAAAGCTCTTTAAACCAGTGGAAAGTTTTATAATGACTTTTTAAAATTATGGTGATTACCAAATTCACAAAATATCTTTCAGTTGAACTCTGGCATTATATACAGCACAGAAAGATAACTATATATTTTTAACCTTGACATATTGTTTGAAGTTTGATGCTCACTGCACTGCAGTCTAATCTGTGTGGTGCAATATATGTCCCAAACAAGCAAATGTGATATTTCATCTTAGCATTGCTCTTTTCTTGCAATTCCTTCAAAGGTTGTGTTTATATTGTCTTTTCCAGATGTACTTATTTTAGGACTAATATCATTTTTTTTTCCCCTGGGGCTGAAATTACATATCTGACAATGGCAGCAGAATGCTTATTTTCAGGTTCTTCAGCCTTGAAATTGCTTTCAGTGATATGCCTCAACATATACAATTTGGCGCTTTTCTTTTTTAGGTGACATTTCCCTGTTTGCATTAATATCACTGGAGGGGGAGGGGAAAGAATTAAATAATAAAAAACTTTATAGAAAACTTTCCAATAAAAATACTAATTTCGGTTTTCTCAAAGTATGTACCACTGGTCACATGAGATTTACCTGAGAGTAGAAACACTTCAGGGCATATAATAAGACCTGTGACAAGGATTGAGACCCTAATCCATGTCACCCTCTTTAAGCTTCTCATCTGCTGTCTGGTTTGTGCAGAATTTAAAAAAAAACAGTACAATTTCAAGACTCGGTAGGTAGAAGGTCAGGTAACCATCACAATATTGCCATCTTGCACAAGTGAAAGTTCTTTTTGTTTTTTTAAAGGCAAAATTGTGGTTTGAATACAACCCCATCAGTGGTAGGTTGCTCCCGGTTCAGTCCGGTTCGCGCGATCCAGTAGCAGTGACGTTATGACATCACCAAACCGGTTCTCCGCGGCCCAGACCCGGGCCCACCCACGTGCCCGAACTTACTTTTATAGGATGAAACCCACAAAAATAGTGCTCTGCACATGCGCAGAGCACTTGTTTCGAGGTTTTTCCTGGAAAAAAAGGTAGTGCGCATGCGTGGGAGTGCGCTTTAGGCATGTGCACGAGCAAAGCGTGCGCGCATGTGCAAATCACATGCACGCACATGCAGGAAGAGAACCGGTAGTAAAGGTAAGTAGAACCCAGCCCTGAACCCCATCAAAGCTCTGCTGTGATTTTTGTCAGAAACTCTGTCCTGCTAGGAAAAAAACATCACTCTGCAGTTTTTCCAGTTTAATGGCAGAACACCACATCAGAAGCATTTACACTTCTTCTTTCATTTGGCTCTGCAAATGTTTGGGGTAGCTTTTCCTTCCTTCATTGCTATTCTTTGCATAGTGTAAGCCTTAATTTATTGTGCTGTTGGAGAGCAAGGCAACTTTTGTCAATGTTTGTACTGGGATTTATGGAGCAGAAAGTACATACTTTCCCTTTCTATTTATAGTTCTTTTAATGCAAGTTTTTCCCTTCTGTTTCCTAGTTTCTTTCTTGTCTTGAGGATAGCTATGCAATACGAACAAGAATAGGACATCTAAAGAGAACGCCAGCCTCTTAGCCTTTACACTTTTATTTATCCCTTTTATTTTTTCCAGCTTTACCTTTTATTTTTTTTCCAGCTACCCTGTTTTCCCCAAAATAAGACATCCCCTGATAATAAGCCCAATTGGGCTTTTGAGCGCATGGCAATAAGG
>JANHFM010001871.1:171826-186557 GCA_032468115.1 Grayia smithii | reverse complement strand
ATAAGACATCCCCTGATAATAAGCCCAATTGGGCTTTTGAGCGCATGGCAATAAGGCCAAGCGCTTATTTCAGGGTTTCAAAAAATATAAGACAGGGTCTTATTTTCGGGAAAACATGGTAAGTATGTTTTTCTTTGAAAGTTTGAAAACTTTCTTCTGAACTTACATTAACTCTAATACTTTTGTGTTCAAAAACAATTTTGTTGTCATTATTCAACTGGTCTCCTCATAAGGCATACGATAATCCAAATCCTAAATCTCATAAAACCTTTCAGTTTTATTTATTATTTTAGGCCATGCTAATGTCTCAACAAACTAGATTGAGTTTGGAGGTAAGGCTCCATTTAGTTTCCAGTTCTGTCATTGTGTAGTTTTCACCATTTCTCTTTCTTATTCCATCAACACATACCTGTTCAATAAGTTTCTTCATTTTTGTCTCTATAATCTGCTCTCCTAACTATATTTTGTTGCTAATGTATACTTTACGGCATTTCCCACACCATTTTAACATTAGTACTGCTTCATCTTATCTCCATTACTGTAATTCCTTTAGACCTTGTCAGTTGTCCTTATTTCCTCTTTGACAATAGAATTTTTCATGTTTCTCTTTAGTCTGTTTTAAGGATAATCACAATATTTTGCTTAAGGTTCTTTTTTTTTGTCTCACATACTTTTTTGTGACAGCCAACTTTTTTATTACTTCATGATGACCCAGTTCAGTTGGGTTGGCATTTCGCCATTTCTCTACTGTCATTGTACAATATTTTCTCGTTTACAAGAACATATATCGTTCTAATGTTTTTGGAGTCCCTTATGCATTTCTCCTGGTTATGTTTTTGCAATTAATATATTGATTCAAGATGCTGTTTCACAGGAATATCTCACTGTTATTGAGATTTATTATTTGGAAGGTATAAAGATGCCTACAGAGGGGAATCAGATAATACAACTTTCAACCTCTTGCTACCTTTAATAAACTATAGTTCTTAGAATCCTAGCTTTCCTTTTATAAAAAGAGCTTGTCTTTATCTACTAGATTTGTATCCCTCCTTTATTATTTTATAAATAACTCAAGGTGGTGAACATACCTAATGCTCCTTGCTCCTGCTCTTTTTCCCTCAAAGCAATTTTTTATGGATAGACTGCATCTAAAAGATGTTATGGAAAAGAAGCAAAGGCAGAGACTAGGTTGAAAGTTGACTTCCCAATCACAGGCTACAAGAATGGCATGGAAAAGATGGACATACTGGACATACAGAAGAAACTGGCTGATGTTTTATAATTAAAAGGGACATACAAACAATGACTCTATTGTTTAATTATTTAACCTAGATAATTTTTCTATAATGGACTTGCAAAAAAGATTGGTTAAAGTTTTGAAGAATCTCATGAGAAGAGTCAAAGAAAGTTTGTTCCTACTTTCCAATAGTTTTAGCCAATGAGTGATATCACCTAGGAAGAAAGTTCTTGTTTTATTTTTTTCTGAACCGAAGAATTTTTCAAAACCCTTTTTAAAATTCCAGAGTGGGTATTGATTACAAAAGGCTTTTGAAATGGCTGTGATTAGATGGGAGCAAATGACGACGTCCTACTATTTCTAAGTCCTTATTTATTTTTTAAAAAAATGTTTTCCTGAGTTCCATACATTTAGCATTGACCTTATACATGCATGCTGATGAAATTCATCATTATCATATACATACATTGCAAAAAGAGGAATAGTAACCACACTGAACTATGCTCACCTCCAAAGTAATCAAGCACTTTGTCACACATGGAGGTGACAACATAGGAAAACAACTCTCGGAAAGAGAATGTTACTGTCTCTTGGTAGCATAGCAAAATGGTCATGATGAGACAGAATTGAAAGAACTGAGGTGGATTGTAATGTGCATACCTACTTTTAGCATATGTACTCAGAAATCAGTATTTTTTTTCTCATGTGAAGATAACAAAATCTATTCTGTGTGACATACAAGGCAAAGGCTGGAGAGAACCTGTAAACTGAATCAACGTTTCACTTAAAACATCACAAGCAGTTTCCTATTTGCAGGATGAACTTCCAACCAGGTTTTGGTCCACCCCCGAAACAATTGGATCAATGTAGTCAGCAGAAGGAACAGAATGTTTTGGGGTAGGCCTGAACATTTTATTCTCATGCACATATCTTGCAAAAAAACCCACAACCCACCTTCTGCAGGCAAATGTTAAATACAAAGCTGAAAAATAAAGCAGGAGACAGGGGGAGAGGGAGGGAGAGGGAGACAGAGGGAGAGAAAGAGAGAGGGGAGAGAGAGATCCTTTGGTAGGAGCTTCTGACAAGGCTTTTCTCACATTCTGCCAAATGTGTCTTTGATAGTGGCCAACTGAAAGAAGACCCTCTCCTGGATTTCTTAAAGCCCTGGGAGGGCTCAGAAAACTCCATTATAACTTAGTCTGGTCCTAGGACATGTAGCACTTATATGAAGCCTAAAGATGCTTCTCAATTTTATCTAACAACATAGATACCCAGGAGATTTCCTTTATTAAGGGTGTTAAAATACTTTCCACAACTAGTTTATTTAAAAGTTGGTAGATGAACCATTTTAGATCAATTAAAGTTCTTAAGCAGTAATACAAGGCAGTCCTTTTTAGAATGCATTACAGTTGTCTCAGATATAGATCACCTCGGCAGTTGTAGATCACCTCGGCATCTCCATGTTTAGGAGCAATTAGAGAGGAGATGTACCATTGGATAGATCTGCTAACTAAGTTGGCCAAGCACAAGATTTACAAAAGACATATATATATATGTACTTCTAAAACTCTTGTATCTGCTCTAGCTTTCATTTGAGCAAAATGGTGCATCATGGGGCAGCAATCATTGAACCAACATGTCTCAAATGGGCTAACGTACAGAATGCCAGGACCCATTACTCCCTTGGGAATGAAATTTGGGAAATTTCTCTGAAACGATGGCCCAATAATTATGGGTTGTCTAGTAGAGTTTACCAATCTGTACATTGATTTCTCAGTGGTATCCCTACAAAGAACAGACATTAATAGTGCTTGCTATTGTGGTACCTGGAGCAAAATCATAGTAGTACCTTGTGACATATTCTAAATTAAGTGAATAATATTTCAGGGCAATATATAACTTTATGGCAAAGTAGATTTAGCTCCTAGGATAGCATCTTGGAGGTGATCCAACTGGAAGATATATTTCTAGCATTCCCAACGTCGTTGAATTGAGATTCATATGGGAAACTGCTAATCAAACAGAAGTTCATTAAAAAACTTCAGAGCATCCTTTAAATTTTCAGCTGCTGCTTCTAACATTTGAAATTATTCTGCTATCAGCAAAGCAAAAAATGGAAGAAACATATCAACACACAAACAAATATATATATATAGTTGTGCAAAGAGAAAAGATACTGTACATATATTTAGAATATCCCTTAGAGAATATACATTGTCCCATGCTCACAGAAGTAGAGACAGGTATGGAAGAGGCAGATGTGATAAAGTAAAGCATGAGGATTTCTTCCCTTTTATTTCAGGACCACCTGTCACCATGTAGAGGTGTTTTTTTTTAACATTTCAGAAAAGTGCCTTTCCACAAATTAGCCACAAGTCCCATCTAATAAGTCCTGATAGCTCCTTTTAAATCACCCACACAGATCGCTTATGCAAAATCAGAACGAGTTTTGACAGATGGCTAAACCCACCAGCCTAACTATCTGACGGAACTCTCCCCCTCTCTATTAATAAAAGCGGGTGAGTGGATGTTTTCCTGCTTGTGGGTGACTTTTGGTGGGTGGGAAAATGAAGCTAAAGGAAGTCACCAACTTTAAGGACAAGGCCACTCACAATCCTCATCATTACAGAACCAAAGTATTGCCAGATCAAATAGCCAGCACAATTTATGCTGGCATATTTTTTGCTAAAAGCCTGGATATGCTACCAGGGCCATGAGTTTGTGAACAAGGATAACCCTAATTAAAAGCATTACATTTTTAGCTCTAAAAGCAACTGACTATTATTATTTAGCATACAGTATGATGTGAATATGACAGAAGAGAAGTAAGCCTATATACACAGTCCACGTAATTATAAGTAAAACTTCTATGGGGATATGGCAGTGGTCTCATAACTGGGTCCCTAATTCAGCTATACAGGTGATTAAGAGCCATGGTGGTGCAGTGGTTAGAATGCAGTATTACAGGCTAATTCTGATGACTGCCAGAACAGGGGTGAAATCCAGCAGGTTCTGACAGGTTCTGGAGAACCGGTAGAGGATGTTTTGAGTAGTTCGGAGAACTGGCCCCAGATTGGGGTGAGAATGGAGAGTTTGCAATATCCTTCCCCCAGGAATGGGAGGGAATGGTAATTTTGCAGTATCCTTCCCCTGGAGTGGGGTGGGAATGGAGATTTTGCAGTATCCTTTCCCTACCATGCCCACCAAGCCAGCCCACAGAACCAGTAGTAAAAAAAAATTGGATTTCACCATTTTGCCAGAGGTTTGATCCTGACTTGCTCGTGGTTGACAGCCTTCCAACCTTCTAAGGTTGGTAAAATGAGGAGCCAGATTTTGAGGGCAATATGCCAACTCTGTAAACCGCTTACAGACGACTGTAAAGCACCATGAAGTGGTATATAAGTCTAACTGTTATTGTTATTGCTACTTCTGGCATAGCTTCATCCTGATATTGTAGGGAACCAGAGAATGCACCTCATGGGCAATGCCCATTGGGCAATCTTGTACAATGTGTTTAATTGTTTGCATATCAGCACCACAATCGCAACAAGAGGAATCTTTCCATCCCCACTGATACTGTGCAGAGGCATTTCTTTCAGTATCACACCTAATTCTGTTCAATTTCAACCAGGCAAAGGGAGGCAGGTCAAAATCAGGTGGTTTGGTAGAGGGATTACTAATGGTCAGGCTACAATAAGTTACCTTGCACCTCAGGCGTTCTCAGGATTTATTTATTTGTGTCACAAGCATCACAATTAAAATGAGGCATACTATACAACTTAACGTTTAAAGTATAAAATACAAGATTAAAATATGTACAAATTAAACACATCTTGCCCAGAAACTAGCAACATTAATTGCATAGTCACAGAATTAAACTGGGTAGATATTAATTGAAGAGCTGTTTTCCAAGCTGGCCTACACAATTTCAATCTTGCATTGTCCTGGTGAAGGGCCTTGTTGTTCAGCCTTCTTGACCATAGCTGAATGAGAGCTTGTTGTCTTCTAATGTGGGATAATATGATATTGCTTAAGTACTAGTAACCAATGCACAGGAGTGGGATGCCATGTGCCAGAGATGATATGCATTGTATGATAAAGCTGGACGTTGACCATTTGGGTGTGGGCATTGTTAAGCCACACACTGGCACAATATTCAACTGTGAAATAAACCAGAGCCAAGGCTGTTGTTCATAGGGGGTTAGCAGCCAGTCTGTTCAGTAAATACCTGTTCAGTAGTTGAGGCTTTTCAATTTTGCAGCTGTTTTTTTCCACATGTTGCTGGTTAATGGTCTGTCCAATGTTATTCCCAAGTACTTCAGAGAGTTATTGCATTTGGTGTCAGAATTTCACTGAAAACTGGTAATCTGCATACCTCTTGCTGAGGTGAAACATGGCTACATATTCAATGCAATTGATTGAGTGATTGATCATAATTATTTATATGCCACCTTCTCAACCAATTTTAAACGACTTTCTTCAGCACTTTCAGATATATTTTTTCTTACAAGTTGGTTGAAATCGCATATTGACAGTAATAAAAACACATATACACATATGTGCACACACAGACATATACAGAGAGAGAGAGAGAGATTTTGTTTTGTCTAATGACAAATGGTAACGAATGTGCTGTCTCTGAAATTTTAAAATACCCAAGGCTTTCAACCTGTTCTCTAAATTAGGTCCTTTGCGGAAAGTCCATTAGCACAAAGGAATAGATTAATGGCGAAAACTATTTTAGAAACCATGAAGAGCCTTTAGGTGGGAGGCAATTTATGGAAAAAATGGACTTAAAAACCTGAAGTTCAGATGTATAGCTGGATATATGAATTACTTATAAAATAAAGAACGTACATAAATTAGATTAAAGGTGGGAAAGGTGGTTTTTTTTTCATAAAATACTAAATCCATTTCTTGCTTCTCTCAATGTGAGTATAAAGCTTTAGGCGTCCGTATTATATAAATTAATACAGCAATCTGCTTGTGTTCATTTTTTATACCAAGGGGTAGTACAATTTCAAAACCTTAATGGTATATTATTTTTATAAGACATGAGAACACTCAGGAATATGTCAGAACTGTTGAGGTCACTTAAATGTCTCAACCCTTTTATTCTGCAGAAAAAAAAAATAACACTACAAACCTGTGCATATTTTTCATTTATGCTCTGGGGTTTTTTTTTCTGTTCATATGAACATGCAAACAGTGTATATCACAATGAGAATAAAGCAGTCCATATATAACTTTAAAAGCAAACAAAAAATTAACGAATCAGCCTTTGTCCTAAACCTTGGGAGAAGTGAACCAAACATTTGGAGAGCCTTCCATAGTCAGAGGAGAAAGGAGAAGACCCCGTCCCTCACAGTGGACAACTTAACCTCTAGTGGCAACCAAAAGTCTTTCAAAAGCTGCCCGAAGGCCCAGTTCATTAGCAGCACTGCATTCCCTCCATTTAGTTTCATTCATCAAGGTGACCAAAGTAGTCTCAGTGCTATTCTATATTCTAAAACACCTGATGGAAATGAGTCCAGGTAATTATCCCAAAGCATCTGGCGCAAAGCCACCACATTCGAACATTCAGGTAAAGGGAGAGCTTTTTTAAAAAAAATAAAGGTTGTATAATTGCCTCCTTTAATCAAGCAGGGATCTGCCACGTCCTTCCTTAATGGTGTCACCTACCTTCTCTAATCATGGGGTCATTCCTGTCCCATCTGATTTAATCCTCTAAAAGGGTACTCAGCCAGCAAGCAACTGGTAGTTCTCAGTCACTACAGATCCTATCTGGTGGTTCTTAGTCACCACATATCCTATCTGTCTCTGATGTACACGTTCAAAAGAATTCACATGAATAGAAGAAGCCATTCTAAAGTTGTTTTCTTGTGATCAGCCTCTACAATGGAATCCGAACCAAGCTACACTCCCCCCCCCCAATTGATTTTATCTTCAAAGAATGATGAAAACTGTTCACTGTGAGACAGCTTCTGACCACTCTGGCTCCCTCCTCAACATGAATATTGAAAAGATGACACACAGTATAGTTCTGTTCAGATCCAGCAGAGGCCCAGGAAGTGCTCTGTCATAGCCACAGGCTGCCATGGTTTAAAATCTCAATGTAAAAAACAACAACTATACAGTAGATGCATACCACAGCCTAGGAATATACAGGAAGGTAATGCCAGGTGGAGAGACACTCAGGAATTTACAGGGAAGGCTGAAAAGTTAGTTTCTCACACATTTTTAATTGACAGTCTGTATTGAACCCATGATTAATGAATGCTCAGTGTGTTGTGTATAAAAGCTTTACAAGCCTGCCTGCTGATACTGACATGCCATGGTGGAACATTGTATACATACCCTGTGTCCATTCCAGGGAGAATTACAAGTTTTCTCCTGTAAGTATTTATTTTTAATAAAACGTGTGATGATCACAGCTTCTCTTTCTGGGAAATCTCTCATGGATATTAGCCCTGGAAGGCATCTACATTTGCATTTTCATGTGGAGAAACAGTCACCCTGCCAAAATTATCTTTAATAATTATAAGGGTTTATCATTAAGTTCTTTCCATTTTCCCCCAGACATGAGTAAAACAATACAAAGATATGCAATTAAAAAATCTGGGGAAATATATCTTAACCATTACGTACAAATGTTCCATAGAGTAGGAAAATATGCAAATGTCAAACTTACGCTGATCTGCACAAGCCCAGCACACAGCATAATGTCTCTGCTTAAGCACCTTGGATTCTATTAAACTTGGCTTAAAACTTAATGGTCAAGAGACTTAAAAAGGATAACCTTTGTTCTATTCTGTTTTTTAAAGCCTCAGTTCTCTGAAAGTCCAACAGTGCAGAGTAAGGCAGATTTGTGCAGAAAGATGGGGGTGAAATCCTGTAATGGAACTCCATGTTGAACAACAAACTTCATTCCTGCTCTGTTGCTAAACAATATGAATTGAGCCTGCATTGTGTATGACCGTTTATTGCATATGTTTAGGCCTCTTAGACTTAAGTGCTCCCTCTGCCATCGTTACTCCAAAAGGACTATTTCTAGAGCTGTGTGAAGTGTATATTCTAGTTCTGAAACAGTTCATTTTCTCCTATAGTGCCCATTTTTTCCTGGGAAGCAGGCCAGTCAAATCATTGCAGTGGTGTTTTATGTCCTTTGGACATGAATTCTCCAGAGCTGGAACCAGTTTGTGTCTATAACCAGAATACCATGAATAATTACCCTTCTAGAGAATCCTAAGTAAAGGTAAAGGTTCCCCTTGCACATACGTGCTAGTCAGGGGGGGTTCTACTTACCTCTCCTACTGGTTCTAAAGGTGCACACACTTCGCGTGTGGTCGGGGTGCACGGAGTGCGCATCTGGCATGCACACGCTGGACTGGCGCTCCTGCGCATGTGCAGAAGCTTTTTTTGACAAAAAAAGTCAAAAAAGGTTTCCTGTGCATGCGCGCAAACCCGCTCCATGCGCTCTGCGCGCAGACCGATACCTATTCGCACGAACCGGACCGAACCAGGGGCAACCCACCACTGGTGCTAATTGTTCCCGACTCTAGGGGGTGGTGCTCATCTCCGTTTCTCAGTTGAAGAGCCAGCACTGCCTGATGATGATTCCATGGTCATATGGCCAGCACAGAGCGCTGTTACTTTCCCACCAAAGTGGTTTCTATTTTTCGACTTGCATTTTTACATGCTTTCGAACTGCTAGGTTGGCAGAAGCTGGGTCAAGTAATGGGAGCTCACTCCGTTATGCGGCACTAGGGATTCGAACTGACAAAATGCCAACCTTTCTGATCGACAAGTTCAGTGTCTTAGCCACTGAGCCACTGCGTCCCCATAGAGAATCCTAGACATACACAAAACTATCCTTGGAGCATTCAGACCAGCCCATCTCCTGGAGGAAAATGGGATTTTCTGAGAGAAAATAAATATATTCTGGAGGCAGAGTACAATGGCATTGGTCTTTACATCTCCAACTAATTCACTGCAGCATACTTCTGAATAAGTACTGATGGGGTTGTGCTACATTATATTTACCCATTCTTGTTTTATTGTCACTAGGGTAAATAGAAATAGAAATAGTTTGCAAAGAAGAAAAACACACGACACTTTCAAAATATCATCACAACTGCCAGAGTTAAGTTTTACAGTAAAGGTTATCCATTCCATGGGAAGGGCAGAGAGGAAGAATTTAAGGTTATTATTTCATATAACTTACTCAGTATTTATGCACTGATTTACTACATGTGTATATTGCTTTCCTACCAAAGCTCTCAATGTAATTTACATGTTACAGTTATGATGAAGTGGATGTTGCACAAAAGCTTACATTGTAATAAATGTGTTAGTCTTTAAGGCGTTACAAAATGTTGTTTTCGCTACAACAAACTAAAATACGGCCTTTTGAAAATGATCCAGAAGGCATAACTTATAGGAAGGGGAAATGTGTGGGTATTTCAGGAATTACTCATTAATGTTATTTGTAGCAAATTTGGGTAATTTTAAACGGAATAGTTGCTGCAGGGAACAATTCTAAGAGTCAAGGATCCCAATGGTAATGTCATTGTTTCCTTCAATGGCCTCTGTTCATAAAAGTCCGGAGTACTTTTATTGTAACAGTTATAATAACAGAATCTTTACTCCTCCCTCTCTATAGCTCTGGCTAAACTAGGGAGGGTCTTGTCAGTTTTCTGCCTCAGTGGCAGCTCTTCTTCCTCTCCTTCATTTCCTGTCCCCTGTATATCTAATACAGGGCAGTGGCCCTAACCGCTTGCTTCATCTCTTCTCTAATTGTTTCCCAACAGATCACTCCTTAGAAGTATGACTTGGGGAGAAAAACGATTGCTGCTTATTCCTACTCTAGCACAGCTGTTTCCTCTGCCTCACTTTGTGCACAGATCTGCTTGAGGGGACTGGCAGACTCTTCCAAATGATTTGGGAGAGTGCACAGATGAGAATCCCACTGCACTTAAGATGGCTGTTGCACTGCCTTGCGTATCCTTCATAAGCAATGAGATCAGTGGTGGGATTCAAATAATTTAACAACCGGTTCTCTGCCCTAATGACCAGCTGGGTAGGAGTGGCTCGGTGGTCATATGACCGTGTGGACATGACCAACTCAACGTCACTCATGTTGATGGGTGCTTCGCCTTAGCTGTTACAATGTAATAAGGGTTAACCAGAGAGGCAGTTTCTGTAAGCAGAGCAATAAAGATTAGGCTAGAAACAACACCGGAATGTTTCCTTCCTGTCTTCCTTACAGGATTAGCCCTGTAAAGTGGAAAAAACAAAATAAGTTTTCTTCTAATAACCGGTTCTCCGAACTGCTTAGAAAGTTAACAACCAGTTCTCCTGAATAGGTGTGAACTGGCTGAATCCCACTACTGAATGAGATGTAATAGCTGGATTCCAATAATTCTGTAAAGACAAGAGTGCCCCCCCCCATGTAATCCAGATTTCCTTTTAGTGTGGAAATGCAGACAAATTGCTTGATTTACCTGGAAGCATATAATTCATATAATATGATTTAAAACAAGATATCAGAAGCTAGAAGTAGAAAACCAGTTAGTGTCATGGTTAAGGCACCAGACCAGAAATTAAGAGACCACAAGGTCTAGTCCCACCTTAGGCAGAAAGCCAGCTTCCTGTTGTTGCCACCTGTCTTCCCATGTACAATCTGAGACAATGGGAATATATGGTGTCCATGACCCCGTCAAGGCATTGGAAAAGGGATGCCCATAGCGTGACATCCAGAATAAGGACAGAAGACTGCCACTATCCTTTTATGAAAAATATAGTGGTACCTTGATACTCGACTGCTTCAAAACTCATCAAATTTGGTACTCAACATATTTTGACAAAAAAATGTTGCCTTGGTACCCAACATGCTGCAAAAGGAAGTGGGAGATAAGCACAGAGGGCGGACAGCAAGTTGATCATGTTGGGAAGGACATAGGAAAAGGGACAGATAGGAAGTCCTTCCCAGACAAAATAAAGGGTCACATAGTAAATCACATGGTTTGTTTGCTACTCATCCTTTTTAGTACTCATCGTGCCCTCCAGAACAAATGAAGCCCAAGTATCAAGGTACCATTATAAAGAGTATATATAGTGTGTGTGATAATTAGTGCTGTAACATTATGTGATAATAGCATATGTGTGATGATTAAACTGATAAAAAATTAAGTGATGTATTGTTTGACATAGTGGTTAAGACATCAGCCTAGAAACCAGGAGTCCATGCGTTTTAGTCCTGCCCTAGCTGGGTGACCTTGGGCCAGTTCAGACCTGGTAAAAAGAAGGTAAGAGCAAACCAACACTGAAAACCTTGCCAAAAGAACTGCAGACATAAAGAAACAAAAAGAAAAAAATGGAACTAATGTCACTTCCTTAACCCATAAAGGATGATAAAATAATGTATCAAAGATGGAATCAAGGGACATCATGACAATCTGAATTATATCGAAGTTTCATAGATAAATTTCATCCTAGTGAAGAATACACTATACATAGCATGGAATCAAATTATTGCTAGAGCCTTTTAAAATATATTAAATAAATATTATAAGTATTACAGACTAAATAGCAAATTATCTCTTTTATAACACCCTGTTTTCCTTAAATCTTTGCAAGACTATATATTTATTATGTATGATCTATAGCAGTACAGTTATAATTAACAATTCATCATGAACCCAACTCTTTTCTTTCTCTAAATTCATATCAACTTATCATCAACACAAAACTTTTTTCTCTAAATTTATTCTTGTGATCCATCTCTCTTTATGAAGGCTAATAATTAAAGTGAATGTTGAATGGGTTGTTCTTAGGCCACTTTTCATTGAGAACACATTTCCTTTGTCTAATATGGGTTCTCTTCAAATTTCCTTCTCCTATTAAGCAGCATATATTTGTGTTTAATTACCCAGTACACAAGGTATTGGCAACATGAGTCAATGTAAATCTGTACTCTGAAATTCGGGAAAAAGAGTCAAATAGTGGATATTCAGCATTGTAGAATGACCAATTCTTGCTCAGAATGCAGAAGACTTTGCTTACTTGAAGCAACACCAACATTAAAAACCAAGGAAACAAACTGAGGTGATGAAGCAGACAAGAAATGTTTTATGGGACCGGCTTCACATTCTGATATATATAAATAAAATGCATAGGACTATAGCTTTTGACTTTAATCCATTTGCTGATTTATCAAATAAATAAGTCTGTCATATCTTGGTTGCAAATATCAGGATGAATGCGTAGTGATACAGAAAACTCCAATTCTTTGTCACCATTACTTGTCTAGATTATTGCAAGCCAGATATTGTAGATCCAAAATAATAACAACAAGGCACTAGCTTTTTGCAATAACTTTTCCATTAGATCAGGAGCTGCCTAATAATCACAAACAATTATTGTACATCTCAGTATGATTCTTTCACATTGTGATTTATGCACTTTCTGAAATTCACAGATAAAAACTTTAAAATTAACCCAGTGGGAGTTCAGCCATTAATTGGAATGGGAATAATTAGAGCTTCTAATAATCCTTGAAACTCCTTAAACCAAACACATTTGAGGCTGCCAATTTCAGAGATGCAAAGATGATGAGCAAATCATCTTTGAAACCTTCCTCATCAGCTGCAGAAGTTTCAATTTGCACCTCCTGCTTTGTCTTCCAACCAAAGCTTAAATCACAGCAAGATCCAATTTTAGCAAAACTACAAAGGGGAGAAAAATCATTTGCCTAGTTATTTCCCTTTTAGTTAAAAAAAAAAAACCCAATCCTAAACCAAACCAAAAAAACAAACAAACTCAGAGGAAAAAAGGCCACATGGCAACTTGTTTTCTTCCCAGTTTGGAGAAAGGTATAGGAAATGGCATAAACAAAGCCAGATGTGCCAGCAAAATCTCAACATGAGTCTTGTAGGTTGTATGGTTTATGTTTCAATCGCACCATTATCTGGGTCCACCAGCATTCCAAAAGCATCCTATTTGCATATTTTTGGGTGAGGATGAGGTAAGTAATAGCCCCATGGACACACTTCAGAAAAAATGGCCACAAGAACTGAACAGCTGGATTTGCATGTTTGGTGAGAAAATATCACTCAGGAGTTAATAGAATAACAGAATAACAGAGTTGGAAGGGACCTTGGCTGAGATCACATTCCAAAGCAGAATGTGATCTAAACCATAATTGGTGAAAAAAGATTTATAATTGTAACTGAAAGGAGATTTAATGACAGAAATTATATTATGCAGATAGGCAATGCCTAGGAGGAGAATCAGGAATCTGTCATCTTATGATAAATGAAGACTATATACAGTCAACTCATGACAGTACTGGAGCATGCCTTTTATGACCATAAGTCATGATAGTGATTAAGCAAGGCTACTTCATGATCCCACCCCTGTTCTCCTCAATGTGGATGGGGGCAAGATAGTCAAGGGGGTGCTACAACATCCCTGCATGGAAAAGCAAATGATCATGGGGGTGCTGCAGCATCTGTAACATCGAAACCAGGTTGCAAGTAGCTTATGGGGACACATCATAAGCAGCCAGTCTTGTCAAGGAGTACCTGTATGATATATTGTCAGCACTGCGCCAAGGTGGCGCAGTGGTTAGAGTGCAGTGCTGCAGGCTACTTCAGCTGACTGCTAGCTGCAGTTCAGCAGATCGAATCTCACCGGCTCGAGGTTGACTCAGCCATCCGTCCTTCCCAGGTGGGTCAAATGAGGACCTAGATTGTTGGGGGCAAGAGGCTGATTCTGTAAACCGCTTAGAGAGGGCTGTAAAAGCACCATGAAGCGGTATAGAAGTCTAAGTGCTATTGCTATTGCTATAAGCTGTATCTCCATGGAGTAACTTCTCCATTTCAAAAAGGGCCAAGGTTGTTTCTAGACTGTGTCCTCGCTTTTTCCTTAATTTAAGGTCTTGAACTTAACAATAGCCGGACAAGTCCAGACTTGTGTTTATAGACGTAATCAGGAAACCAATCCTAATCCAAGTTATGCCCTAGAATCGGTCCTGCAGCCAAGCTGCTTGTGAATACATACAGTCAAATCTTTAGTTAAGAGTCATCAATCTGGAAGATCTTTGGACTTCCCCTCTTCTGCCAGGAAAGCCACTTTTTCCTGACTCAAAGAAGTGCTAGTTGCCTGTTGCTGTGGACCTCGTCCAACATCTGCTTGGCGTTCCATCATCAGTTGGAATCCCCAGAAGAATAGTCCACTTCCTTGGGCTGATGCTCTTCAGTCCGCAGCAAGAAGCACAGTTGCTTCTTTCTGGTCGCCACGATGTAAAAAAAGATGTGGAGACTCTAGAAAGAGTGCAGAGACGAACAGCGAAGATGATCAGGGGATTCAAGAATAAAACATAGGAAGAACGGTTGCAGGAACTGGGTATGTCTAGTTCAATGAAAAGAAGGACTAGAGGGTGACATGATAGCAGTCTTCCAATATCTGAGGGGCTGCCCCAAAGAAGAGGGA
>JANHFM010001871.1:99730-110191 GCA_032468115.1 Grayia smithii | reverse complement strand
TCACCGGCTCAAGGTTGACTCAGCCTTCCATCCTTCCGAGGTGGGTAAAATAAGGACCCAGATTGTTGGGGGCAATATGCTAACTCTATAAACCGCTTAGAGAGGGCTGTAAAGCACTATGAAGCGGTGTATAAGTCTAAGTGCTATTGCTATTACTCAAGAAGAGGACCTGGAACATGCTTATCCCATGAGAAGATTTAGGACAGGGACATGAAAACAGGTGGTCTCACAAATAACAGAACTGAGTCATATGGGGCTTTGTAGGTCATAACTAACATCTTGAGTTACATCCAGAAGCAGACCTGGAAGGCAGTGCAATTCACAAAGTAGTGATAGAACATTAGCATACTGAGGTACACATGCTGACTGTGTTACTGCATTCTGGGC
This sequence comes from Grayia smithii, assembly GCA_032468115.1. Lineage (NCBI taxonomy): Eukaryota > Metazoa > Chordata > Lepidosauria > Squamata > Grayiidae > Grayia > Grayia smithii. Next base: position 109,804 of record JANHFM010001871.1, on the reverse strand, counting down.
CAACTGGAGCTTCAGGATGTCTTCAAGGGTAACCCCATATAGAGTTTCCTGCATTAGTTCAAATGGGAAGACCTCGAAGAAAGAGTTATGCAAAGGCCCCCTTTGGCCATAACAACTACCAACTATTTGAACAGGAGCTCTGAGTTCATGAGGATCCCCAATTTGGTTCTGAGTAGGGAAGACAACATCTCCAGAACCAGTAATAGAAAATCTCTACTTCCAGGTTCAAAGGAGCCCAAAATCCACAGTCAGTCTTGCTAGAATTGAGGCAGTCTACTCTTCTCCATCCAAGCCCCAATATTCTCCGGATACTGAGAAAAGACCCGAATACTATTGCCTAGTTGTCCCAAGTGATTACTGATGCCAACAGCTGACCTCACCCAGCAGCTTCATGTAGATGTTAAACAAAAGTGGGGCAAGAATAGAGCAATAAAAATGTTCTGGATACAATAACCAAATCTTAAAAGTCTGACAGAGTTTCTCTCTGCCCCATCTTAAAGTATACAGATCAAGGCAAGGTTATTTGGCTTTCTTCTCACGTTTTCCTTTTTTTCATAACTGGATAATCTTTTAGAAAGCTCCCCACTTAATGGTTCATTCATTCTTCCCCATTCCCAAGGACAGGTCAACAGTCTTTCTCAAATACCACCTTGAAAGCCCTTCACAGGATAGCACTGGCATATAACAAGCAATTTTTTACCAAAATCTCATCTGCCTGTCTGGTCATCTACCGATTGCCTGTTACAGGTCCCCTTCTTCTGAAGGTCCCTGAGTCATGGGCCAGGTCACAGCCTTCTCAGCAGCTTTTACCAGCACAGATGGCCTCTGCGTTACAGGCATTTTGGAAACTAGCCAAACCAGTATCGTTCCAGCAGGAATTTGACCCTGAGATAATTTTAATTGAATAATGCCTGTGATGCATTAGATTTTTACGGATGGTTTTTATCATTTCTAAGCGATTTTTAATCTCAAGGTGAAGTGGGTGTTTCCTTGATTTAATTATACCCCACCTAGAGCATTCGAATGAAGGCTACAGAAATCATAAAATAAATAAACAAATACGTACGTAATATTTAAGGTGGTTAAAATCAGAAGTGATCATCTTCCAAAAGGGCTTTTTTAAATTGGATGTATATTGGTTAACCAAATGGCAAATGCAGTTTCATGGAAATATGAAGAGATGGATACTGGAGCAAAAATGTGCGGTCTAAGCACATTTCGAGTACTGTAAAGTTAACAGAATATATTGTTCCAAAGTAAACGCAGAATGAGACTCTGCGTGCATTTTTCTGACTTGGCTATTTGGCAGGTGTGAAGCTTCCCATAGCTCCAATAACTGTGTGCATAAATAGTATGGCTGTAGAGAATCAGGGACATGACCTTCAGGGAAATAAGCAAGAGCTGTTATGTAAGCAAAGTGGGTTAGAAACATTCTGTAAGTCCTGGGAAACAAGATTATGTTTGGAAGAGATTCAGGCAGGATCTTCCATGATTCAGTTGGGGTATGAGACGGAGAGGAGGTAACCACAATATGGTTTGCAGGATTGATATCAGCCCCCTGAAGTAAAACAGATTAGGAAAGATTAGAATTTTGGACTAGACTAGCCTAGAACTAGAAGTGGATACTGACATAGGCTATAATGGCAAGACCTTGCAAGTCTGATTGTGTTTTATCTGTCCTCCTCCTTACACCCCAATGAATAAGGAAAGAGCCTCTCTCAGTCTCTTACAAATATTATATTTTCTGGGATTTATGAGTGTTTCTACAGCTCCTGCCTATTTCCCTCAAGATCATCTCCTTGATTTTCTACAATGGTGAACATGCACTTGTTCTCACATAATATGTGAAGGAGGTGAAGAAGTTTCTCTGACTACCCCAATGTCAATCCAACAAGGACCCCAGCCACCTACCTCAATGTGCAAAAAATACCAAATGCTAAAATATGCATGGGGGTATGATATAAACATTCCCATGAAGTAATTAATGCAAAGGAAATGTTGACACTCTTTCTCTGTTACAGTCTGTATCTCACATGGTATAGGAGCCATTGCTATGCTATGAACACAAGGGGCAAAGAAGTGCTTCCAACTTCACAAATTACACACCGGAGTTCATTTATGTGGACAAATATTGACTGGATGCCAGAAACATCTGAGAAATTATTCTCATTCAGAGGAAGCTCCACCCAGAGGGCAAGCACTCAACTTCTCCTAAGCTCTAATCATTTGTTTTGTGCCAGGCTGCCAGCTGGCAAGTGCCTGGCATCATCTCTGACCAACTGTTTTGCTGATTTTAATGGGACGAGAGACCTTTTGCTGTCAGTATATACACCTACAGAAAGAAAAAGAGACATTAAAGCAATCTTGGCAATGCTGTGTTTTTGACATTCAGCCCTCTGCTAGCAAAATAACCTCTAGAAAGAGAACATAGGGGTGATGGGTATAACTGGTTCTCCAAGGACTTGAAAAAGACAAGAATATGGATGCTCTGGTGAAGAAAATAGGATGTTCCAGATAGGAAGAACCAATTAGACTGCAAGAAGAGCAGCAAGACTGTTCTTCAGGACTAGAAGACAGTGGTGGTTACCAATCCTTGAGCCACCAGAAGTCTATAACAGAAGCATAACATTATAACTCCATTAGTTTCCCTATCCTGCTACAGGGACATTACTGCCAAATGGTGCAGTCCTTACTTATGGTATTCAGGCAGATTCAAGATACAGGTTGATGTATTCCCCTGGCTTCGTTTCCCTCCCTGTTCATCAGACTTCAGTAGCTATTTGAACATGTGGGAGCAGTCTTTCATGACAGAAGAAACTGGAATGTACATCTACAGTACACCCTATAGAATTGACAGTCGAGCTTTGTCAATTGGGCATCATTGTATATCAGAACAGCAATTAAACTATCTATTGCTAAAGGGCAACATATACATAATGCACAAATAGGACACTATAAAATTATCCCATTGAATGTAATTCTCATTATCTATATTCTAGAGATATACCCTTCAGGCAATGCGATATGTCCCAGATATTGTTCTCCACCTGGAAGCTGGCATAAATAAGATTGAAATTGCATTGTGGCTTAATAAAATGAATTGGGTGTAAAATCAGGTTTAGGAATCTCTTATTTCTTAATAAATGTACTAGCAGGTGAGAAAACTCCATTCTGCAGAAGTTGAATCACTGGGGTTACATGCAAGTTACTGGGTTGCAAGGCATATAGTAGCCTTATGCCCTGACTTCACCAAAGCCATGCTAAAACAGAGAATAATAGATAAAGCCATGAAGTTTATTTTTATGTGGCAGTAGTGGTCTTGTCGAGCCCAGTCTGACTCGACACACCAAGTCCAGAGGAAACCATTCCTCCATGTAGAGGGGGCAGGTATCTACAAACCACGGGTGTTGGTGATGGGTGCCAGTCGGGGACAGGGTAACATGGCGACCAAGGGTGAAGGAGGCAGCCGGGATATCTTTTACTGAAAAGCCGGCGTGACGGTGATGACATCAGTGCCGACAAGCCACCATCCTCCGATTGGCTGGAACGCAGCCACGCTATTCAAAAGGCGTTGAGAGGCAGCAGCTCTCAACGCCGACTTTAGTTTGTACCTAGGGCTTTGAGCGGCGCCAGCGAGAAGTAAAACTTGTTTCTGCAATTTGAACTTGTGGTCTTCACGTTCCTTCCGCTTGCATTTCCGAGTCGAGCCGACAGGTCTACTTAGGGGCTCAACCCTTCAAATTCAGCGTGGCCAGATAGTGAGACAGATTGAAATATCTAAATATAGACGGGCATTGATTTAATGTTTTACCAACTGCTATCTTAGAAGGGAAATATTAGAAAATTTCAACTCATGAAATATATTTTTGCCTGCACAGAATGAGCAATAGCAATTCTAGAGGTTTTTATTTAAAATTCTCAATCTAAACCAAAAAAAAAAAAATGCCCGTTCCAGAAGCGGCACTAAAAGATCTTATAAAGAAGTCCTCCCACAATAAAACTGACATTTAAATGAGCTAAGCAGAGTTAACATTTTAGCACAGATTGAGGAACATCAGGTCTTCGGCTATCTGAATTTATGATAATTCAGGATGCAGGAATAATATTCACTGACAGAGAAATCATCGAACTGCAATATTAATGGTGGCCTTTTTATTATTCCTTAGTATCCCGCATTAAAGATGAAATTGGTTACAAAGCAAATATATTCTGTTTTTGCAGACATCATGTATTTTCATTGTTGAAAGGCAGTATCACTTCCCCTTAATTGCCTCTCTGAACAATTTTAGGATTTCTCTTCGTTAACAAGAGAGTGAAACCTGAGAAAGTATAAACCTGTTCTAGATGGAGTTATAATATTGACTAACAATCTGCACCAGAGTCCTATTTCCATTTCCCATGGCAGTGATTGCATGACTTAAAGCAATGTAAAATTCAAAGTGGCTGAAGAGACAGAGAGATTTTTACAAGATGTACTCTTCTAATATACATGCAAAGGTTTGAACCAACTATTTTATAAAGTAGCATATATATTACACTCTTTACATTAATTGGTGTGCATTATTCCAGCATGCTGGATCATGAAACTGGTGAAGCACCAGATAATGCTAGTGTTTTTGTGTACAAGTAATCCTGGACATACAAGCCACAAATGGGATTGAAACTTCTGTTGCTAAGTGATGCAGTCATTAAGTGAGTCATGCCCAATTTTATTAATTTTTTTTACTGCAGTTATTAAATGAATCCAGCTTCACCCATTAACTTTTCTTGTTGGAATGCCCCTGTGAAGGATGCAAATAGAAATCATATGACCTCATAATGCTGCAACTGTTGTAAATACATTTTCTTCTTCTTCCTAGCATATTATTCCCACAAGTGCAGGGTCTGCTTTTCGAATTATTGAACGCCACTTTGCACAGTCCCACAACTTGCATATCTTTGTTGATGGCATCTTGCCATCTCTGTTTTGGACGCCTGCGAGATTGCCAGCCACTGACTTCTAGTTGGTAGGCAGTCTTGGCAACGGTGGAAGGTGCTGCTCTCTGGACATACCAGCGGAGCCGGCTTTCTCTCATCTTCTCTATAATTGGTGCCATATCAAAATGCTGTTGAAGAGTGTCATTTGTGATATGATCAAGAAAGGAGATGCCCAATATCCAATGGAGCATTTACATTTCCATGGCATGGAGATAGCTTTCGGTTCCTGTTGTTGCTGTCCAGCATTCAGTGCCTGTTGTAAATACATACCAGTTACCAAATGCCTAAATTTTGAACAAGTGACTCTGGGGATGCTGTGACAGTGGTAAGCGTGAGCAGCAGTTGAAAGCCATTTCCTCAGGATCAATCCAACACATAGCGTCAGGGTGTAAGATGCAGGCAAAAACGGCATACACTGAACAGTACAACCCAGTAGCTGGCATTGTATACAGAAACATCTGCACAGTGTATGAGCTAGACCCTTGCAAGTCCAGAGGGAAGATCTCACAGAAGGTTGTGGAGGATATAACAGGGCTAAGATCCTGTGGGACTTCCAGATCCAGACAAGTAAGCAAAGACCAATCAACCAGACAGCAACATCAGGAAGAAGGAGTGCAAGACTCTGAAGAAGTATGAGGACCTCAAATAGAAAATAAAAAGAATGTGGAAAATAAAAGTCAAAGTGGTCCCAATGGTGGTAGAAGCACTCAGGGCTGTGACTCCTAAGCTGGGAGGGTGTCTCAAACAGATCCCAGGAATGACATCAGAGCTCTCTATACAGAAGAGGGCAGTGCTAGAGACAGCTAAATGTCAACTCGCAAAGCATCCCTGGCCAGCTCTCAAGTTGCCATAGGCCAGGGGGAATGGGAAACTGGTGAAACGGCACAGCAGCCAAAGACAGACACACATTCCATGCTTATCTTGCTCAAGGCTGTATCCCAGGGTTACCCACAGCAGCCAGAGGGGAGTGACCTCTATAACCCACAAAATTGCTCTGTTGGCTAATGTGATTGATAACACACCCTGGGGGGAGGGGAGGAAACAGGGGCATAATTGGGGCATAAATTACGTAGGGTCAGAGGTGGCTTCACTTAGGAACTTGCCAACGTGAAGCTTCTAATAAATAACTGGATTTCTTTTGAAGCTTGTCTCAACATTCATGATTTAATTAGGGCATCCTTCAGAACCCTGATAGCAAGCCAGCTCTGACCCTTCAAAGCGTGTGCATGAAGAGAACTGGTAGTAAAAGTAAGTAGAACCCACCCCTGACTAAGATACTCCAACTTTCGGGCCTCTGAAAGAGAACCATCCATTGAGGAAGACATATACTACCCATAGGGGTGAGAAGGGAATTTTATATATAAGCTAAGCTTACTACATATACTAGAAATAAGCACCCATTGAATCCCTGAAAGCACTGTAACAATAAACATCACTGTAATCTTGAGAAGGACAATATGCATGTGTGTGTGTCTTGAAAGTTTCTGTCCCTCTTCCCATATTTCACCCACAGGTTCTTCCTCCTTTTCCAGAACAAGTATTTACTTATGTTTCTCTATCAAGATAAACAAGAAATTAACAAATTTAAGATGACCAGATCTGGAGGAAGATGGAGGAAGATGGGGATAATTCTTCTACAGAATTATCAATAATTCTGTAGAAGGAGACAATGCCCTAAACAGGACAGCCTGCTTTTTCACTCAATGAAGAACTCATCCATTTCTCCTTATACAGTACACAATTCCAAGGGGACCTCTTGTAACCTACCTTATTTTCTTTGCCCAAGACTGAGAACCACAATGCAATATGGCCACAGATACCTCCCTACTCCAGTCTGTTTTTAAGGAATATGAAGATTATTTTCATTGTAATCAAATGAACCTAATAGACTGCGTTAGGTTTGTTTTTTCAAAGATAACCATAGTTATCTTCAAAGGCCCTCTGGGATAATAATTGTTAGGATAATAAAGAGTGGGTGGCTTTATCTCAGTGTTTCATTTAGACTGTATTCATTTTCTCGAAAGCAAAAAATTAGATGGAGTGTTAGAGAGAACCTATATTTAAAAAAAAATCAGAGGAACAATTTAATTCTGTGTGATAAAGAGACATCTTGCAACTTGCCATGCCATCCATGACATGCTTTCAAAATAGTAACTGTGCCTTCTGGTCTAAAATTGATTGGAGACCTCTGCCCTATAAGGATGTAAGATGCTACCTTATATCAGAACTAGTTATGCACAAATTAGGGTAATTAGATATGGGTTGCAGAAACCTAAATGACCACTAGATGTTAGTAAAGAGTTATATGCTACCCTCTAAGGTCTGACCATGTTTCTGCAACACAGCTCTGACTGTCCTAATTTATTTACCCAGAGCCCCCCACTCAATACAAAAGGGGGTGGGTGGGAAATGGTAAACTCTGCCTCATCCATCCAGATGGCTACAATGGAAAGTTATGTGTAGCTGTTGTTATAAGGAAGCATCCAAGCCACTTATCAATATTTTATGTAAAACCTTCTGAAGATTTAATTATATCTTTCAGCGGTTATGCAACCAGTGACTTTCCTTATGTCACTAACCACAGTGACATATTGCAAGAGCCACTGGAAGAGAGGAGATGTTCTCAGTACCGCAGAGAGGGTCTTCCTGCTTACTCTCTTTGAAGGAAAAGAGGTGAAAGTGCTACTAGTTCTGTTCGCTCCAATCTTCTTTTTCTGAATTATAGGATTAAAACACCCATTCCCAACATTATGGGAAGTGTGTGCCGATGATACTTGTTTTTAATAAAAATAGAAGACAAAAATAGACCATCTTTAGGAGAATCAATTAAAAATGTGTACATTAGGCTTAATGAGATATAAAAAATGCTTGTTAGGCAAAATACTCATTAGTAATTATAGCTGTTTAGACCTTTAAAGAAAAGGTCTCAAAGCTGACAAACACTAAAATTGGCAAATTTCACTATTACATACCGAACATTATTTTTTACTTTTGTTGACTGCTAAAACACCATTCCCTCCTTCTTAACAAACTGAAAATTTTCACACTGTTTTGTGCTAATTATTCCTAATAAAGATAACACCCCGCTATGATTTTGAAAGTGGGGGAAAGTCTCTTCCCCTGTTTCAGTGGACCAATATGACCAATGATTGTTTTTATGTATTTTTTTTTAACTGCATACCCTCTTCTCTCTTTTTCTATAAAGCATTTGCCATAGGTGAAACACTCACATCGATTCTAGCCAACACATCATGTATTTTCTCGGCCCTAAAATTTTACCTAGCCTATTTGATGAAATTATTTCAGAGGTTGCCTGGAACAGATTTCCATTTGACCGATTAACATCATTTTCTAGGATAAAATCATGCCCTTCAATTACGACAGTCACAGTGTATGAACAGGCTCATCTCCACTTTATGTAACATGGGTTTTTCAAGTGTTCCTTCATTTGCCATTTCTTAGAAAGAACTGTTACATGACAGACACATAATAGGGTGTCCATGTTTCTGAAAATAAGAATAACTACTTGTTCTTCAAATATACAAAATAATATTTCTGCGAATGTGCATAGGATATGAGTGGAACAGAGCTCTGTTCTGTAATTTTTTTTAGAGCAAAGCTAGCAGAAGTAATTTTTTCAGAAAAAAAGTAGCAAAAGCTACCGGTAGATGTTTTTAATGTGACGTCATTTGTCATATTTTTGCTGAAGTTTTAACAAGTACACCTCAAATTATTTCTATCAGCTGGGACTCCTCATTAGAGAACTTGGCTTTTCCGATATCTTCCTCTCTAAATCTCTTATAAACTGAAACTCAATTTGACCAAGATATGAGCAGAGCTAATAATGAATTCTCTACTGCATGTTCTTTCCTAATCATCACATTATCTCTTCTTGGCAGAACGTGTAATAATCTAGAGCTCTAATAAAAAAAAAACCCCTCCATTGCTCCATAGCAGTTATAATAGGAAATGACAGCATATCAGATATAAAGAGAAGGGCATAGAAATTCTCATGATATTTTACATACAACTCTACTGTATATTGCTGAGAATTGCCAGTGCATGTGTGGAGGTGGTGGTAGGGTTATGGGGTTGTAATATAGTTATAATCTCACTCACTTACTCACCCTTCAATATAGGAAGAGCCAGGACAAAATTAAATTGGACTTTCTTTCATTTACATTTCATTTTATTACATGCAAATCTATACGATTGCATCTTTTTCATTAAAATTTTAATTTTGTAACAATGTTCAGAGCAGCTCCAGGGACTATACACTTTTGAAAGCTGTGTGTAGCCAAAGGGTTTCTAACCTTATCAGATTCAAATTGTCAAGGTTTGGCCATTTTCTGCATGAAAGAACGACATTTAAGGAATTTGGTAGACCATTTCACTACCAAATTTGGAAGCACCCTATGCAAAGATTTCTTGATTAATACAGGTGAATGAAACAAAAGAAGACAGTGTGTTTGTTAGAGTGAAGAGCCTTTTCCACTGACAGTATGATTCCCGAACACAACAGCACCATTCACCATGCAGTAAAAAGAACAAATTGTATTCATCTATCAATTGCAGGCTATGTTAGCTTGCAAGGGGACTTGGCCCAACCTGTTCATTACTTAACTCACCTCCTGTTAGCCTATGGATGGATCTGTCCACTCACAAATCCCATCAGCCAGAGACATATGAGAAACTATCTGGTCTGGGACACATAGTACAAATGGTTAGAAGTAAAGATTAAATATAAAGGTAATTTAAGCGCTACACTAAAACTCAAAGACAATGTATACAGTTAAAGGAAGAATAAGAAATGCCATTGTTATGTATATATATGAGTATTATTGGTGCTGGAGCACTGTAAAGATTGTATATTGTGATATAAAATGATGAAATATGTTCAATAAAAATAATTTTAAAAAAAGAGAGAAACTATCTTAAGGATGGAATGATGGAATGATAGAGGCAAGCAACTGCTTCAGCTTCTTCCCTTAGTTAGTCCCTTTTTCCCTTAATAGGCTTCGACTGACCAATTTTAGACTTTTATATATTTAAATTGGATTTTAACTTTTCTATTGTCCCTTTTTACTCTTTTGATAT
>JANHFM010001871.1:42782-57963 GCA_032468115.1 Grayia smithii | reverse complement strand
TCACTTGAGACTTTCAAGAAGAGACTGGACTGTCATTTGGCAGAAATGGTGTAGGGTCTCCTGCTTGAGCAGGGGGGGGGGGGTTGGACTAGATGGCCCTTCCAACTCTGTTAATCTGTTAAAGCTAAAAAAAACTCTTCCCAGCTATTCCCCCATGCAAAAATAAGCCAGGTCTGAGCACACTTAATTTTGTAATTGGCCCTGGGAAGTAGGTGCTGTCTTACTTTGAGGGATCAATAAAGAGGGAATTTTCTTGGCCGCACTACAGAATTCTTTTGCTGTGGCTTTCTTCCAGGATGTGTTTTTGATTTCTTGGTCGATTTTACAAGCCAAGCAATGCATGGCCACATGTTACTGGCCAGAAATGCTTAAAAGACTGTCAGTTTTTAACATTTTATGAACTTGTCAAGCAAGATTTCCATATTTTATAATTTAATGATTTTGAGATGAACTGTACTGGAGAGATTGTACCATCATTTATACAGATTATGGATTTTAATTCAGTTACTGTAATTTTATTCAACCTAGCAGTTTAAGTGATTCAAAAGGATGAGAAGAGCAAATGTTACTGTACTGCTAAAGCAATTAAGAGTTTGTAGCAGAAGTGGGCAGCACAGAACTACATACCCCTACACAGCCCTCTGACCACAATTGACAACAAAATACAACAATACACTACTGGGTGGGAAATAGGCAAAGCCTATATGAAACCTATCTGAAATAACTTAATTATTACTTTTTTTAAAAAATGGAAGAAAAACAACATTGTATCAAACCAGGAGCATGGAAGGTAACCAGAAAATCTTTGTATCATGTGCTCTCCAACTACCATGAATTCCATCCTTCTGTCCCTCAACAGTATTAACCGCAGGCCCAGCCACCAAGGAATTGCCCACCCTGCTTTACAAATTTACTTGCTTTCTCCCATAAAAACCTGCCTAAAATTTGAGATCCGGAGAGACTCTTCTCAGAGCTTCCTCATCTATGAGACCATATTTTTCAGAGTGTATTTTACTTCCAGAGGACCTGCATTTAAATATTTAGCTTTATATACCAGGAAAATTAAACACTGTATCCACACTAGTCTTTTAAATCATTTTTCTGGTTTACATGTTATCAACTTTTCAAATTTAATTATAGTGCCCACTGCTGACAATGGATTTGGGTTTTTGTTTCTATTAACTTTTTAACTCATGCTTTGATTCTTTTTTTGATTCAAAAAGAGGGCTGTGAAAATATTTACAGACCCCCTCACATTCTGGACATAAACTGTTTCAACTCCTACCCTCAAAACGATGCTATAGAGCAGTGTATACCAAGACAACTAGACACAAGAACAGTTTTTTCCCGAACGCCATCATTCTGCTAAACAAGTAATTCCCTCAATGCTGTCAAACTAATAATTAAGTCTGCATTATTATTAATCTTCTCACTGTTCCTATTACACATCTCCTCCCACTTATAACTGTATGACTGTAACCTTGTTGCTGGTATCCCTAAGATTTACATTGACTGTTTCCTAATATGATTCAATTACTTATTTGTTCCCTGTGACTATCATTGTTGTACCTTATGATTCATGACGAATGTATCTTTTCTTTTATGTACACCGAGAGAGTATGCACCAAGACAAATTCCTTGTGTGTCCAATCACACTTGGCCAATAAAGAATTCTATGTTCTTTGTTCTATTTTACTGACTAAAGAGCTGCAGTGATTTATTTAACAACGGTGGCAAGAAAGGTTGTAAAATGGGGCAAATTTCACTTAACAACTGTCTCGCTTAGCAATGGAACAGCAGCAACTCATACTTCTTAAGGACAGACCAGTGGTGGGTTTCACTTACCTTTGCTACTGGTTCACTCACATGCGCAGAGCATATTTGATGACATCCGGGTGGGTGGGCGGAGCTTCCCACCGCCGCTGCTACTGTTTCACCTGGTCTGGGGCGAACTGGTAGCAACCCATCACTGGGACAGACTTTCAAAGATATATGACTTTAAAAGATGAGGATTCCATAAACACGGTGCCTTCAACAATTATTCTTAGATCTAATCACCTGGTGATGAATAATTACAGTGCAAAGACGTTGTGCAACGGGGGAGAATAGGCAAATCATTAAATATTCAGCTTTTTCATGCTATTTTACAAAATGTCTGTTTATGCAAATGTTTCCTCTATTGTTCTTTTTATGTGACTATTTCTTTGTAGAAAGAAGGAGTTCAAGAAGAAAGATTTGTGGCTCATCTGAAATTTTATTCACTTTGTGAAGTTTAAAAGTTATATCGAAAGGTGAATAATGTCTTAGCCCCCAAGAACACAAAGATATTCTCTGGCTATGGTTCTAAGGCATTTTATTATTACTTCTAAGTAAAAAGACAGAAGGATTGGACTGTCATTCTTTTTTCCTAAGGTGAAAAAATTAAGGGTTTTTTTCCATTTTCTTTCTTTCCAGCATGATCACATGACTTTAAATATCTGTCTGAGTATGCAGGATGGAGGAGAGAGTAAAGTTTACTACTGGACTGAAATTCGTAAGAAATAATAAATTCCTGCTTTAATATGCCAGTGGAAATGAAATGCAACTGACATGTTTTTCTAAGTCCATAGCCATAGACACCTAAAAATTTGCCTAAATTTCTGGATGAAAATGCAAATCAAAAGGGAAATAAACATACACTGCCAAAATCAAGAACTCTGATCACACCTCTATGAGGATGTTGTGAAAAGCATTAGGACAACATATTTTGACACCCCCAAATGTTAGAACAGGAGAGGGCTATCTATTATATATAGCTTTTTAATTAATCCTATGCAAATTAGCCAGACTTCATTCTTGTAATTGCCATTTTTTTTAGAATCCATAGCACACTCTGATAAATACAGACAATAAATTAGAAATATTAAAACTGCTGCTGCTTTGAGGACTTGCACAACCATTCTAGGATTTTGTAAATATTTTTCAGATGGACAGAAACCGCCTCTGCCTGTTGTGATGTTGGAACACAACAAGTGCGTTTCACTTCTAAAAGTGGAGATTTCACATCATTTGCTGGATATGTCTGATATTTTTGCAACATCATCGAAGCTAAATTCCTTATTTAATGTAATGAATAAAAATGTATGCACAGTCTGTTTCAAATGGAGCAAACAGAGAAAAAAACAATAGGGACACATCATACTTGCTTAATGATTGGTGGTTTAGCGAATGTTGAAATTTACAACAGACCCTCCAAAAAGTTACTTACCACCCAGACTCGAAGTCCCAATTTCTGCTCCCACCATGGCCACATGATCACATTTTGAGCACTTGCAGCTGGTCTCCATTTACAGCTATTCGCAGATCCCATGATCACATGACTGTGATTTATAATTTTTTGCTGGTAACCGGTGCTTACTTCTGATTTCTGGCAAAAAAAAAATGTCCATTCTGAATAGGTTTGCTTAACAACCATGGCATTTGCTTTATGACTGCCACATTCACTTAACAACCACTGAAAAACTGTTGTAAAATTGGGTCTGTCATGTGGTGATCCGTTTAATGACTGGCACAGCTTAAGTCTATAATTCTGGGCTCATGTGGTTATAAGTTGAAGACTACCTGTAAACCTACATTCTGGAGTAGATCACAAAAGCAAATTTAGATGTTAGAAAGAGAAAATCTATTTAGGAACTACATTGCTATTGTAAGAAATCAAGTAAGCGCTCAGTTCTAACCACTCAACAGCTGAATATAAGTTATTTGATTAGACTAATTAAAACCACAGAGTATGACAATAGAAATGGGGATTGGTCAACATTACCCAACTAATTAATGGGGCAGAAAGGAGAAATAAAACATAGCCACAGGATAAAAAGATTTTTGAACCCTTTATGAATTGTTAGCTACTTATTCATGGGAATGTTACTAGGCACAGATGTGCTGGTCTGTTAGCATATCTGTGTGTAACCGTTGGCCATAATAATAATAATAATAATAATAATAATAATTATTATTATTTATTGGTTTTATATGCCGCCCTACTCCCGAAGGACTCAGGGCAGCACACAAAAATAAAAGCAATTACAACAAGTAAAAACCAATTCTAAAAACCACAGTTAAAATAGCCAATAAATAACAAGAATTAAAATAACCCCACCAGATCAACAAGACTGTTGGAAAAGCCAAGTCTTCAGGTCACGGCGGAAAGAGCGGAGGTCGGGGGCCATCTGGAGCTCAGTGGGTAACCCATTCCAGAGGGTCGGTGCACCCACAGAGAACGCCCTCCTTCTAGGATTCGCCAGCCAACATTGTCTGACTGATGGGATCTAGAGAAGGGTAGCTCTATATTAGCGCACCGGGCGGTGAGAGGCCGGCAGGAGGTGGTCCTGAAGGTACCCTGGGCCCATGCCATGTAGGGCTTGGTTAGATACTTGCTTGTCTAATGAGAGATTGAGGCTATTAGGACACTATTTTTATCTTGAGGCATTTTGTTTGTGTGGAGGTTTATTGCCATGGATGCAGTCACCCTTCCTTTTGATTCTGTATTATTTTGAACCTAAAGGAAGGCTTCTGCAATGAAGAATCCGAAGTTTTCACTCCATCTTTTAGAGTTAGAGGCTGTGACATTGAAGATCTATGGCAATCGCTCAGTGAAGGAAAATAGATCATGTTCTGGCTTCTAGGGTCGAGATGATTTAGAGATGGCGTAGAGAAGAACACCATCTCATCATCCATATATTTATTGTGATGGATATATACAGATATAAATAATTCCAAAGTTCAAAACTGCATAAACTACACTAAAGAGATCCAGTATAAAATTGCTGGAAGGGGGTATTCTAGGCTAGCTTGTGCACAGATCCAGGAGATCTAAGTCCTTAGCAACCTTACAGAATCAGGGAGTAGATCTAGAATTAGTCATACAAATATTAGTGCTTTTGCAGAAACTCTCCAACCCCTTTGTGGGTGCTGTGAAAATTCAGTGATGTGTGTTTGTGTGTGAAACTGGTTTCACACCATTTTGAAATAGTGCACTAATGTTTAATGAATTTTATTACAATTAAAGAACAGGAATCCAAACATCTTCCTCAAAAAGAAAGAAGGACCCGCACTCCATATCGGACATTAATACAATTGAATGTGTCCAGAAATATTTCACAAGAAGAGTCCTCCCCTCCTCTGCTCGCAACAAAATACCTTATGCCACCAGACTTGAAATTCTAGGCTTAGAAAACTTAGAATTATGCCGCCTTCGGTATGACCTAAACGTAGCTCATAAAATTATCTGCTGCAATGTCTTACCTGTCAATGACTACTTCAGCTTCAACCACAACAATACAAGAGCAATACAATTGATACAAACTTAAAGTGAACTGTTCCAAACTGAATTGTAGAAAATATGACTTCAGCAACAGAATGCACTATCTGACTCTGTGGTTTCATCCCAAAACCTCCAAAATTTTAACCTAAGACTGGTTACTGTTGACCTCACCCCATTGCTAAGAGGTCTGTAAGGGGTGTGCATAAGAGCACCAGCGTGCCTACCATCCCTGTCCTAATGTTCCCTTTATTTGTATTCATTTTATGTATTCAATTCATGCTTATACTTATATATAATCTAATATGTACTTGATACATAAATAAACAAACAAACAAATAAATTTAATTTCCAAGCCAGCAGTGCCCCCGCACCTAACTTTTTTGCCTCCCACTTTCCTGATTTTTGCTTTCTATCAAAATCCAACTAATCCTATGACTTGCAGGTCCACCTAAAATCGGCCGAGATTCTTAATCTTTAAGAGTAGACACCCAATGGAGTCTTTCCCTGAAAAATAATTGGTAGGTTTACTGTAGTTTAGCCATTAAATGTATTTATTTATCGTTTGTTTGTTTGTTTGTTTGTTTGTTTGTTAAACTTTATTTGCCGCCTATCTCCTTGTGGGGCTCTTCTTAGTGATGATTAGCCCCAACGCTTCTCTTCCAGAAAAAAAATATACCTTTGGATCGGTTAAGAATTCTCCTGACAATGGGGCTGAAGGGGGAGGGAGGGAGGCAGAGGAAAGTTAATTTCAAAGTAAGCAGTCTTTTTGTACTGATTGAGAGAGAGAGAAAGAGAGAGAGAGAGTGAAAAGGGAGGCTTCTCCCTTTAGATTCCTCGCCATACAAGTAGAGCAAGCCTTTGAAGATTCAGTGTAAAAATATTTACAAGTGCACGGAGCGCCCCGGACAAAGTCAGCTTTGCGCATTTTAAGTCCTTTAGCAAGGAGCCTCGAAGCGTTCCCGCCTTCTTTCTCCGCCCCCCTTTTTAGCAGCTTCGCTAATTCCTCTCGAGTCACACAGCTCGGTGCGCTCAGCAACAGCATGGGCTCTACGCTTTGCGATTCCAGTAAATTCACGTTTTGCCGTTTTCGCTCCCTGGGACTACGGAGAGAGTTTGCCTTTTAAGTGGTTGAGATTGTATGAAGTGATTTAAAAGCAAAAGCAAAAAACCACCTCCTCGATCAGCCATCCGGTTGGATATCTTTCTAGAGATCTTTCTGAAGGAATCGGGGGTTTGTTTTTTTTTTTTTGTTGGTTGGTTTTGTTTTGCTGTGTTTTGCTTAGCTTAGCTTTTTGAAGTTTGAAGTACCGAGGCGTTCGTAAGGGACTAGAAACCTGGTGTGTGTTTGAAGCAAATGGCTCACCCGAAAGGTCTCTCCAATGGACATCTACACTGTCGTCAGAAAAAAAATAACTCCTTAAAACGCGGGATCCACAAAAAAAACGGCGTGGTTAAGGAAACTAAGGTAAGCGCTACACTCCAGGACCGGCTCCTCAACTTGCCTGCCTTTTGATTTATTTTTTCGCCGTTATTTTAATGGAAACTTTTTAGATGTACCATCTGTCCCTCTGTCCCAGCCTTTTCAGCCCGCGGGATGTGGTTGCCTAAAAACAAGCCAGGAAGAACTCATTCCCCTTTTTCTCATTCCTTGCGGATAATTTCACGGTTCTCTCTTTCATCGTAAAACCTGTATAACAATATTAATTGCTCCTTAAAAAAACAAACTTCATGTCCTTTCTCATAAATGCCAGGTCAATTATGTTTTTTTTTGGCTCCGATTTGCAAATTCACCATCGCTTTTGTTAGGTTGTTTCATGTACCAGCTCGCTTCTCTGCTCATCTCAGTTGTGAGTAAACTGATAGTATCTTCTTTATGTTGAGGTATTACTGGCGTCCCTCACTTTATCTTCCTCAACTTCAACTTTTCACTGGTAGTCACACCTTTCAGATGCTTCCTGACGGGTTTTTCAAGACCTGTTGACAAACAGGTCTTGGCAATGGTTGGAAAAGCAAAGCTGTCTCTGGGCTTATTTTCTGATACAAGATGGGATTTTTGAAAGGTTTAGTTGGAATGAGGAAAAAGGTGGAATGTGGTATCCTTGATTGCAGGTCAGTTAACTTATTAACTATTTTGATTATTATAAACCGTTGTCATTGACCTTAAACTGGTGGTTTGATGCTCAGGGTTGGCACACATCCTAATTCATAAATATGTAATACAAAATTATTTGCTTCCCCTCCTCTTGCTTCCCCAAATGATCTAAAGATGGGATCAGGTTTGAACAGAGTGAATGCGAATGATATAATGGCTAGTAAGCAGCTCTCTAGAAGTCCTCAGAAAAATCTTTCTCCTTAAGATGATAGAGGTTGGACCAGAAATCCAGTGTGTCCAGTGCTGAGCTGCAATCCTTTCCTTTGAGGTAAAAAATTACCTTTTCTTTACTTATCAATCAATAGCTAAAGAGGCTAAAAATGAACTAGCCACCCAGGGGCTTTCTTAGCTGAGGTGGAGTGTCCTTTCTTAAGTTAGTGGCTTGTTCCATCTTTCCTGACATTGCTAAATATGTCTGGTGAAATAGCAACTGCTGCTGACTAAACTGTTCAGACTTTACCTTGTACATACGTATTTCCTATCTTGATGCTCTTACTGCCAGAATGTCATTATGACTTATTAAACACATCCACGCAGGGCCTGACCCAAGAAGTTTCTGTGAGTGGTAATTGCTTGGGGGTAAAAAAAGGGAGAGACCAATGGTATACCTTAGAGAAACAAGCATATATTGTAATGTAATACATAACATACTGAAGCAGTTATAGGAAGCAAAATAATATTTGATAAATTAAAGTTTTACAAATTCAAAGTGGTTTAGAGCAAATGCCTAATAGACTGCAGTGCAAAATTCCAATTTATTGAGGTTTCGTCTTACACTATTCCTGAAGAAATGGGATTTCCCTAGTTTATCTGAAAGAATCAAACTGTCTCTCAGAAAAATAATGGAATTTTCCTTAAAAACAATAATGCAATTGGACTCAATAGTGTCTGTTTGTATAATAATATTTTGTTTCCTTTATTAGAGTTAACAATTTCTGACTTGTATCACCTGAAATGTTTGGTATAAAAAACATCAATTTACTGTACATAATACTATGTAAATGTATCTATATTCAGTGTGCTATAAGTATATTCATGATTTAAATATGCATTAATGGAAAAATGTTTTTACATATGCTGTTTAGAAGAAAGGAATCTCTGAAATTTACTTGTTGAAATATTTATAAATATTACAGGTTTATATAAACTTATTTACCTACTAATTAGCCAAAGTTTACTTCAATAACTGCTGAATTTTAAAAAATATTCAGGTCATTTTAGTTTATTTATTTTTTATTTATTAAATTTACAGTTAATTTGTTTAGTTACTGACTTATTTTGAAAATATTATTTTCAATATATGTTTGTTAGTTGCCTAACTAAGGGGAAGAATCCAGAAAGAATGAAAATTAAGGACTTCCCATAACATAATAGTCACATGTTTAGGTTACTACTTAACCTTATCATATAAGTCAGCATTAGATCTTTAGCTGGTTTTTGTTAAGTTCTAGACTATCACTCTACATGGTTGAACTTATTTGGTTGAAATTCTGAAAGCTATCTAACTATCATTAATGCTGATTTAAAAGAACTAGAGTTTGCTGGAAATATAGACTTTTGTTCTTTTGTCACAACTGACAAAGGTTCTTGGAGTTTCCTCAGTTACAGGTCATCTCTCAGTGAATGTTCCCTGAAACTGGCTAGCCCAAATTTGAACTTTCTACAGCAACAACAGTATAGGTAACCATCAGGGATGGGTTCTACCTACCTTTACTACTGGTTCTCTTTGTGCATGCGCTATTGCGCATGCGCAGAAAATTTTTCTGAAAAAAAATCGGCGAAAAACCGCTCTGCGCATGCGCAGAACGCTAATTTCCGGGTTTCCAGGAAAAAAAGGTGAGTTTGGGCGCACGGGTGGGCCCGTGTCCGGGACACTGCGAACCGGTTCGGTGATGTCACAGCGTCACCGCTACCTATTCGCGCGAACCGGACTGAACCGGGAGTAACCCACCACTGGTAACCATACAAATTATGTATTTGCCAAATTTATAAAGTAATATTGAATCTTGTCAAATGTTCACAGCAGCTTATAGTAAGATACCAAATAAAAATTTGTATAATAAATAATAAAAGAATGCTTTAGAAATGAGCCTGCCTAACTTCTAAAGGGAATCTGTTCCGAGTGTTCCATAACATTAGTTCCATGATGGAAAAGCACTGTTTTCTGGCTTTAGATTTCCTCACCTAATTAGGATACTATGAACCCCTTTTCCTGGGACGATCACCTTAGCAGAATTTAAATAAGTGATCCTGAAATTACCTAAATGCAAAAATACAAAGGCTTTTTTGTAAGTCATAACTAATACTTTGAATTGCTCCTGGACGCTGGTAGCCATTGCAAGTCTCACAGTATAGTATAATATTGATCATGGCAAAGTTAACAAGTGAGCTAGTATATAACTATAGGTTCTAAATGGCCTTCAGAAGCAACTCTTTGAAGGGCAATACTTTAATTGCATGGGTCACAAGGACATGAATCACCATAGCTGAATCAACTTGCAAAGGAGAGGACTGAAAATGGCTCACCCATAAGTCTTCCCAGCCATAAGCATCCATCCCACCCTCATGATGTTTTGGAAGTCTTTAAAAAATTGGCTGTTCTCCAAGGCTTCTAGGGTAAGGTATTTGTGAAGCCCTGTTGGTAATGCTTTTTTGTTAGAGAAAATATGTTTTTTATTGCTTTCCTTTTATTCTTGATGTAAAACCATTATGGAATTATTATAAAATCAGGCATCCTTTAAATCTCATAAATCCACAAATAAATCTGCCTTTTGAGTACTAGCTATGAGTGGCAGTACAGTTCATTCAACAGATGACAGAAACCAGAATGAGAAAACAGTAATTTCATCTTGCTAGGGTTCAACTTTAGCCCCTTTTCTCCTATCCAAAACTCAGCAGCTTGCAGGCACTGGAATAAGGGTTCGCAACATCTCTAGTAGATACAGGGTAGAAATATAAAGCTGAATATCAGCATATTGGTTGTAGCATACTCTAAACTGTGGCATGACATCTCAAAATGATGTCATATAGATGCTAAAGAACAGAGGGTAAGGACTAGTCTTTATGAGTCCCCAGTCTTTCTTCTCCCAGTACTGCTGACTAATAGTGCCCACTGAGATAGGAATGGATCTACTTCAGAACACTGCACTGAATCCACAGAGGGATATCATGGTGGACAGTATCAAAATCTACAAATTGGTCACATAGGACAAGAAGGGGAACTTTCCCTTATCAGGGTCCCAATAAAGGCCATCCACTGGAGTAATCAATGTTGTTTCCATCCCATGTACAGCTCAACATCCTGACTGAAAAGGGACCATATAATCTGCTTTCTCTCAAACTTTCTACAGTTGAATCTAAACATGTTCACTCAAAAAGAAGTTTGTAAACTGGTTTATAGTTACCAAACACTGTGAGTATGAGGAAGGTTTCTTACTGAAGGTTAATAGTATCATCCTCTCCCAAGGGGGAAATCCCAATGGAAATCATGTTCTAGTATTAATGCAGTAAGATAAAGGAAGTTTCCAGATAAAAGTGCCTTATTTTACCAGTTAAAACATACTGTCTTGGTTCACCAATGCCAAATCATGACTTGTTTTAACCAAGTTTTACTAAACAAAAGCTCATGTAACCTCACAAATAAGATGTAAACCACATTTTATATATCACAATAGTTGGTTTCTTTATCTTTTAAAACCAAAAAGACATTAAAAAAATAAAAATTGTTTGGAACAATTGAGTCATACATTGAGTCTAACACATTTTCTGAGGTGAAGAAATGCAATGGAAGGGAAACACTGAGTTTCAGATACAAGACCATGGTATTTAGGTCTCCTTCCTAATAACGCCTCGTGGGTGAGGCAAAACAAAATATAATACAAGAAAGGTTGGAAGCAATTTCAGATGAATATGCTATAAACCAGCTGTAGTCTTATTCTTACTTAGTTATGTTTGTAGAAATGATATTGGAAATTTAAAACTTGACAGTAAAGATTCCAGTGTGTTAAGCTGCAATGCTATTTGGCTTTCACTGAAGTGTGAACTCAAGTATTAGTGATATAAAGCATGATTGTGGCTTAGCATTGGGTATGAAAAATAGAATACCTTTCTGCAGCTTCTAGAAAGTGGTGCTTTTATGTTTTTTGAGTGATATCAATTAACAAAATAGGTCCTAAACTTCATAAAAGCTTAGCACTCCCATTTCATAACTTAATCCTCTTTCTGAACCTATTTTATGTCTCACTGCACCTATGTTTGGATTAAGATCATCAACACCAAAACCTAATATGATAGAGGATAGGCCCTGTACTATATTATAATCCATGACAAATTATAAATGTGTTCATACAAAATATTAAATGAAATCTCATTATGCTTAGTACAATGCTCATTATGCTTAGTATAATCCAATGGCTAAGCTAAAATAATATGTCTATATATATAATATATATATATATATAATATGTCTATAAATATATATCTAGCAAAATATATATTTAGCATAGATAGTATGCTAAAATAATATGTAGTTTGTTTGATTTTTAGCTTAGCCATTGGATTTATATGAATAGGGTGCATCATAGATTCTCTTAATTTTCTGGGCTTCTCATATGTGATGGATTACATCTATCATCCCTACCCACCCATTACGGAAGGAATACTATTTGATATTTGAAAGGACAGATACAACTAGTGGCCCTGAAAAGTGCGTTTAATCCATCACCAAGGTAGGACAATATACTGGAGATTAAAAGAGTTCACCAAAACTGAATTCATTCTTTTATGAATTTCACAAAACAAAAGGAAGGTAGTTGATCTCCCCGCAATGTTTGCTACCTAGTAATTCCATTTGCCTGACTAAAATGGAATCAGAACCCTAATTTAAAGCAAATTAAAGTGTAGGCGAATAGGTTTTAGAAATTACATGTCCTGTGGAGTACTGTTCGCTTTTAATTTATTAGTATTCAGTCATCCTTCTCCAATTATCAAATTAAAATTCATCCAAATTCAGCCTTTCTTCAATAGGGAATATTTAACTGCTTGGTCAGTTAACATCAGGTAACAGCATCCATTCAATCCTGAGCTAAGCAAATAACTTTTGTCAGTATGAGATCACCAGAAATCCCCAAACTGTAGAGTAGACTGTGAAATTGGAGGGGGGGGGGGGAATGCATACAAAAGCGGTGACAAATTATTTTGATATTATTGACAAGAAAGCAACATGGAGATAATTGAGCTTGATTCAAATAGGATTTTACTTTAACCTCTTGATTGCTTGAATTTTTTATTCTATGTTCCTTTCAGTTTGCATGTTACTTAGTAAGTATGTCAGTTAGTAAGTATGTTAGATAAGTTATCAGAATTGATGTAGTATTCTGAGTATCCCAAATGAAGCAACACTGCAATGTTATACTATATGAAACACAGAAACTGAATATTTTCAGTTGGATTTCCACAGGTGAATTTGCTTCTTATCACATTTTATGGAATTATTTGATAGATTATTATATTATTTATTTAAGAAAATGTATATGGCTGTCCAATGCACTCTCAGTGACTCTGGGAAGCTTACAAAACTAGAAATCCAACATAAAAACAATAGCAAACAATAGCAAACAATAACCCCTCACTCTCCTGGTGACAGCAATCAATCAACCAAATAAGCCAGTTGATGCACTCCACCCCACTTTGGGGTATATATGGCAATCACAGGAGCTTGGTCCTGCATGATGTAATCCATGCAAATAAACAAACAATTTTTAGTGATTTATGTAGCTAATGGACCTCTAGTTATTCAACAAAGTCTCTCTCTGAAATTGCAGGTAATACATAATGTTCCGGATCACATCCATTAACCTTACAAATATATAGAATTTATGGAACATATAAATAGATATATAAATAATAATGTCCCCATCTGCAGAGCCAAATCCTGTAGTAACCATATTTTTTCTTTTCTTTTTCTCCATTATACTATCTGCTTCTTGGTGATGCATTTTTTTTTCTTTTGTGGGTACAAGTTGTCATAATGACACGTAATCCCTTTGCAGCTTTATATTGAACTCTATAATCAATTCAGAGCACACAATATGGTAAAACTCTTTCCCCCTTTGGCAAATATAAATCCCCTTAATTTATCCCCTGAGCTGCATGCTTCAGATGCCTCCCCAACATCCTGCACCCAACAGTACAAACTTTACTACCTATCTCTTCATATATCATTTATCTTAGTATCACTTTATTCAGAGGTGCTCAACAGGGCTATATTTGTCTACCCGCGTATCTGTATGCTTTTCAATTTGAGAAGTGAATATTCCAACTTCCTACTACAGGGCCTCCAGAAGTTAAGATTATGGTTTTGTTTGATCACACAGCACACTTTACTTCCATAGACTCAGAACTAGAGAAAGAATCCATGGCAGCAGTATTTCACACCCTACCTAACCTAACCAAATACACTAAGATGAAAGTACCCAGAATCACCTCAGCAACCTCTGTCTCACAACCTACTTTCAGTTTGATGGATAAATATGCCAATAAAATAGAGAAACACCTACAAGATAACCACTCTCAGTATCATAGCAGATACTATAATGCAGCATCTAGAAACCATAGCCTTCCTTCAGATAAAACCAAAAGTATGGCTCTGGTATATGGATGACATCTTTGTCCTAATAAAAGGAACAATTAGAGAAGACACATGGAGCAATCAACAGCATCTTCAAAGGAATAAAATTCAGAAGAGAAAAAGAAAACAACAACACACTGCCCCTTTCTGAATATCCTCATCAGCAAATTAGAAACATAAGTCTATCAAAAACCACGCACACTAACCAAATATTCCACCAGCAAAGAACCGAACTTTCTGCAAAAGGAGTTATATAAGAACATTACACAAATTTACTGCAACAACCCAGAGCTTCCCAAAAAGGAAACAGCCTGCCTATACAATATCTTCCAACAAAGTGGATACCCATGCAACTTTATCAAAAAGTGCCTGATGCTCAACCCACTACAGTTCAATCAACACAACCTATAAAGAGTGTAACACTGCCATACATGAAAAACATCTCAGAAACAGCCAAGAGTCTATTACAACACAAAGCCATCATCAGAATACACAAACCAAGTAAAGTCCTCCAAAACAACTTAAGTACGGTAAATCAAAAGATCCAGTAGCCCAAGAAGAAAAAAGACAGGACTAATATGCAACATATAATATAGAGACTGTTAACAACCATTATGTATGACAAACAGGCAGAAATCTAGGAGAGTACATCCATGAACATCAACTGGCAATCAGAAGACATGATGATGAAACTCCTTAATTTCATAACACATAGACAACCATAGTTTAAACTGGGAAACTATGAGCATCCTAGACCAAGCTAAATCCAAAAATGTTAGGGGATTCCTGAAGACTTGGCATGCAGACAAATCAGACCAACAACCCTTAATGGGGACAGTTATGTTCTTTTGAGTTTTAACAGTGTACTGGACAACCTGTGCCTAATTAGGTCATTGTTTTCGTTATTTCTTTACCTAAAGAGAAAAATAATGACTGCGCATCGGCAAAAAAGCTATGGAAGTGGGAGTGACTGGTGGAAATGTCCTGAAATTAAAAAATTCTGGATAAAGATCCAAAACTGGTTGGAGGAAATGTTACAAATTAAAATAAATAAAACACCAGAATTATTCCTATTGGGATTAACACAAGAAAAAATGAC